>VRLP01001754.1:0-113511 GCA_009660295.1 Lophius piscatorius | reverse complement strand
ATTTTAACATAATGATGTTGTCTCATATGGAAGTCTGTCAATGGGGAACGCAGTTCCCAGTTTTGTTCAGCTAGAATTCTTCTATATCAAATGATTAGATAAACAATTTCTGAGGGGGAACTCTGGCTCAAAAGGTAGATTGACAGTCCCACAGTTGAACAATTGAACAAATGCAGTTTGATGCATGCAGTCTTCATTTTGTGGGCACTTTGATAAAGAGCTACAGAGAGCAATGAATAAAAACAATAAAGTAATCAATGACCACAGCGACGGTGCTACAAAGAAAGCGCAGATAAATGTGAGCGTTTAGAGGCAGCGTGACTCCACTGTGAAGACAAACATTTGGAGTCGTTCCGGCACATTTCTACTCAAACATGCACTTTGGTCTTTGTATGAGTCTGGAGAATCTCTTATACTGTTTAATGTTGTACATGTGCACAAACTGCTTACCTGTGCAGCAACGTGCCTATACGGTCATGAAGGCCAATATTGGGACATATATGGGCATGCATATATTGATACTGACACGTATTGCGCTGTAGGGGGGTTGGACATGATAATTCCAGTAGAGCTGAACAGTGGCAGCAGTGAGATGAAAGCAGAGCGCCGAGAGTAAACCCTTTCCAGCAAACATCCACTCACAGTGCTGTGAAATTTCCCATCAGGAATAACAACTCAGCCCTCTGAGATAAAAATGCAGCAAACTATATTTCTTCTCTGACTGCACGAGACTGAGACTTATCCTGGGTAGCAGACTGTAAACATTTCAGAAACGACCTCATAGTTATTGGGTGGGAAAAGGGGTCTGAAATTTTTAAAGTCGGGTGTAATGACATTATGATGAGGCAAGGCAGGTTCCTGGACATTTTGCTACTTCAGGACTGACGTCTTCTGACACACAGAAAATTTTTATAGCTAGAGCCTAAATATGTTTTAAATTAATTCATTTTAACTCCTATTAGAGTGACTGGCTCCTTCCATAATATTGTGGCTGTCGGACTTCCACCTTTAGAGATGTTATGATTCTGAGATATTCCCTTCCTTCTCTCCTGATGTGCAGACATATTTAAATTATACATCTCAGACATTAAATAGCATTGATTAAAAACAAATGAGAGAAGAAATCATCTTATAATTTCCTGCAATACAGCTAATTCCTAATGGCTTCTGATTGTTTATACTAATCATTTAAGGCTGTATAATCATTATCAAAAAATTATTTCATCATCTGTGCAAGCTTCAAACCCTAAACTTTAGAGCCTGGACATCATATAACAGGAAATTGAAGTATAATACAGACTTTGCTGCACACGAAACATAGACGCAGCAATTTCCCAGCAAAGATTAGTCTCATGCAAATTGGATTCAGGTAAGGATTTGAATGCTGGAGTTCTACTTCCATTCATCCATCCATTTTCTTCCTCTTATCCGGGGTCCGGCCGCGGTATCAGCAGCCTTGCGGTTCCCGACGGCATATATAGTCCCTCCAGTGAGTTCTGGCTCCACTAATAAGAAAACAGCAAACATATTTGATTGAAGCAGTGCGCAGAGATGTAGATATTTAATCAGTATGAAAGTATCATCTGTCCGTTGTAAAGAATAGTTTTCTGTTCCGGTGGCAGAGACGAGGGGCGTCTGGGCAGAGTTTTAATGCCTAAATTAGTTTATTTCCAAAACTATAACAGGAAGAAAAAAAAATTAGTCTTGCTTAATAGTTTACGTAGCGTATCGAAATTTAAAGGTTGACAGACTGAAGCAGTGCTGTGTGGATCAGTTCGGTACCTCGTTCCACTACAGTTAAAATTGAGTGCGTTGACATTTAGAAAGACTCTTGGCATTTAAGTCCATTAACATGGTAAATTGCTTGTGTGTGTGTAAGTGAAGGATCATCATCAATTTGTGGAACTTCTCGGAAATGTAATTTGACTTTCACTCTTGTTTACCACCGCCATGGTTTTGTGTTTGTTCATGACCAAGATTAAGAAAAAACTACATAACACATTTTTTTTTTTTTTTTACCCAGAGGTAGGTTTTGGTGACGATATGTGTTTTTTTTAGCATTTAAAAAGAATCAAACATTATTGATTTTTTTTCTTTTTTCTTTATTGATTTTTTTTGGGGGGGGGGGAGACGACCATTGTACAGTGCATAATGATTACAATTTACCATCATGCAGAATCAGTAGGAGCCCTGAACACGTTTCCCTGCAATTAGATGGTCCGCTCTAGGGGTGATGGGAGACAGTGACAACCAAAGTGTTTTTCCTTAGGTCCAGTCTACTCCGTATTTTCGTTTTTGTTGCTGCAATAGCAGAAACCCCGCTATCTTTCCCCAAGATAACATGTTGGAAATGAAAGCAAGGTTTTTAGTGCTATTGTAGCAGTCACAGGGTATCCCACCTTGGTTTTAATCCAGAGAGTTGGCAGAGATGAAGTTATTTTAAACATATCTTTTAAGGCCACCGCAGATCCATCCCTTCACAGTTTTCTCGGTTTTGCGTGGGTGAGTTCAAGTAATAATTGAATTATTTTCAAAGCAAGGACAGGTGATTGCCCAGCAACTGGGAGACGGAGGGCTCAGGCTCAGTTTCTATTTGCATTCACTTTATCTGCCGACTTGAACACAGTTGTCATCCTCCCCTGTTGTGACAGATTGAGTTCATTGTGCGGGTGGAATTTATCACACAGGTCAACAAGTTCTGCAGCCCATTCCTTTTCACTGAAATGTGCTGGCCGTGGGGACTTTTTTACCAAAAGAAATCTCTGCAGCGGCTCTCGTAACTCAGACACAGTGATCTCTCTGTGGATAGCCATCTGACTTCTGTGTATAAGGGAAGGCGTTTGTGCTCTGTGTCCATCTCTTCACAGAACTTCTCAAAGAGTCTTGAGTTAAGGGCTTGTTCTTTGATGTGGTTGATAACTTTAATGACGTTGTTCAATAGGCTGTTAAGTTCAGGCGATATTTTTCAGCTATCCAGCATCTCTCTGTGAATGATACAGTGCGTGAATCACATTCAGGCGCGACCGCTTTAATCAGAGTAGTGAGACCAGACAGCCGTCCAGTCATGGCAGCAGCTCCGTCTGTGCACACACCGACACAGAAGTTACAATGTTCCTGATATGTATTCATCCAAAGACTTGAGTAGTTCTGGGGCTGAGGGGCTGATTGGCAACGGTAGTGCACATATAGTGTACATATCCTTGGGTACTGTTGTGCTTTGTTCCTTTGATGTTTTATACTGGAGAGGAACAAGAAAATGACGAAACAATGTCTGTTTGAGAGTAGGATCAGAGGAGGGTTTTGGCCCTTGGCTTAGGAGTGCTTTTTCTGACTGACTGATGGCGTAAAGGTTTCAAAGAAACAGTCAAGAATCACTACAGCTTTAAACTTCAATTCTTATTAGAAGTTCTTATCTCTATGAACTTTGACCCAATGATGATTTGGCCACCGAGCATTATTTGGAGATATAAGTAACACGTGGAGAGAAGTGGCCTAAAACACCTGTAGCGGCTGACATAATCACATCCTGTCACCGTCCATCCGTCAGAGAGAAATTCATGTTTTCGATTCTTTCTAACTATCTTTAATAAGTGGACTTACATAAAACTTAGTTAAAAAAAACAGTATTTCTAAAAAATGTTATTACATGTTATTATTTTGTTGATTTCCTCTTTATATTGTTTTTATATTATATTATAAAAAGGAGCGAATTGAAATACATAAATCTGAACGAGCAGATCCCGCCTCCAGAGGAGGATAATAAGGGTCTGTCCTCCTCTGCTCTCAACTTCACACAGACTGCCTTTCACCCTGCCTTGCTTTTAAATAATAGAATTTATTCTAAAGAAGATATTTTATAAATTATATTGATTTTTTAATTGTTTATTTCAACCACTTAGTTATTTATATTTTGTTTGCCTTTCAAAACCTGTAGAATCCATCCTTCTCTGCCTCCATGGGCCAGCCTGCTCTGATACATACATATTCATATTTATACAAATAATCAGCTAAAAACCTGTGTTTTAAATACATTAGAGATGCTAATGTAAAATGGAATTCAGGCCTGTAGAACTCTCTTTTCTATAAACCTTCTCAAAGTAGTGCGCAAAATCACTGCTCCTTTTCTCCATGTGGTATAAGGTCTATTCTTTGGACAAACAGCTTTACACATTCTTTCCCCAGAGTTGGCTTTTATATCACTGTCATCAAAAAGAAAAAACAGAATCTAATGCATAAAAATTTGAATCCTAACAGTACTTATGTATATAGAATAGTATTACTATTAAAATGAATTAATTTACTTCAAGTTCACTCCTGCGCCATTTTTAGTTCTTGTGTCTGTCTTTAACACACCATCTGAATTAATTATTACACCGACGTAAATGTAGCCGACAATAAACTTGGGCTTTTTTGAAGAACACATGTATGTATATGTAAAAGATATAGGACAGGTTTTTGAATATACAGCGTGTTAAATTGTCATTATTCTAATAAAATCAGTGATGCTTTGGGGGATAGAAAGATAGTTATTAACACAGCCAACTGTAATGTGCCATGAGGAAGCACGATCACTCATTATGACATAAGGCTGAAATCATTCTCAATCTAAAATTGCATGAGGAGAAGGCCTCATTAAATATGCACACGCACACACCTGTGTTGGTATCTAGGAAAACCGGAAAGGTCCTAGATAATAGACGGAAGCCATTTTCCCCAGACTGTCGATTTAACTCCAGCATGAAAAGATTTACTTCCAGGAGCATCTCAGTTTGTTTAGACCTGCTCGCGGACCATGGGCCGCCTATTGGCCGCCCAGCTCGGACCCTGAGCTGAACGTGTGACAGGTGGGTTTACATGGTTAGCCTGATTCCGATAAGATTCGGAAAAGACGCCTAATCGGAAAGAAAATGCACGTAAACACCCCTTTCCGAATATAAAGAACCATTACAAATTAGACTTCATTCCTTGGCGAGGAGGTAGTCAAAATCCTTTCGGAAAGCCTTTCCCGATAGCCAGTCGCTGCATGTAAACACTGTATCGAAAAACTTTCTGCTTGAATTGTATCTGCGCATGCCCAGCGACGTGACGTAATGCTCCGCTAAGTTTATTCAGCGCAGAAACGCATTTTATATATGGCGACTTCAAAACACTACTGATGAGATGTAGATATTTATTCATTGCAACTCTGAAATATTTTAACATATTTGGAGGGTTAGATGGGCGAAAAGTCACTTCCGCGCATGCCCTCTTTGCCGTATTTTTATTCTGGGCACATGTTGGTGGTCGGCACACAGCTCACCAAAGCGTTATCGCCATCTTATGAACGGGAGTGTGGATCGAAAGTGTTTCCGTTTCGATGAGTCGATGCATGTAAACACTTGGTCGGAAAAGTTCACAGCTCATGTAAACAGACGACCGACATTGCAATTCGGAAAGGTTTAATTCGGAAAGGAGAAAAGTGTCCCACGTAAACCCACCAGTAGTGTATCTGTTTTGGTTTGGTCGGCAAGTGTAAATGGGCTTTCATCTCCATGTCAATGATGCACTGATAGGCTGTTACTGGGTCACTGACACAACATCAAAAAGTGCTCACTCAGAGTGGCGTGTGTGTCGGGTAAGCACAAGATGCCTTTTCTCTCATTAAGCAGCAGAGTTGGACACAAAAAATAGTTTTTCATTGCATTTGATTCCTGAGATCTTGATATATTTGTTTACCAAAGCATTCTTTGGAGGGTTTTGTTTTATTTGAGTATTTATTTTAATGTATGTCAAAATGGAAATGACATTTTATTTTATTTTAGTATGTATTTTTGTTGTTGTTTTGAATGAAAAGGAAATTTTGCTTTGAATATAACAGTATTATGGCTTGTGGCTTGATGGACTATAATAAATGGACCTTTGACTCGTTGAAAACATTTTTTGTGGACCTTTAATTATTTTATTTGAGTACCCCTGGTTTAGACAAACAGACACACACAGACACACACAGACCACATGCACAGAGACTTGTGCACAGAGGATTAAGACAATGAGCTTCAGACAATTTAGTTTTACATTCACTGACCGTCGGCCACACCTGATCAATTTTCTTTTGCCAAAAATGATACATCTTTGTAACTGGACCCCTGAAGCGGTCGTAATTAAGATTATTGAAATGCAAACTTATCAAAGTCAACTCCTCATGACTTAAATTAAATCATTTCAAGGCTGACTGGATCCCACGTCTCAGACTTCTGCTGCATTTTTCATTTTCACTCCCTGCCCATCCTCATTTAAGGAAGACGATCTGCCATTCATTTGAAATTACCACCATTTGCATAACCAGTGCTGGGGCGATGGTGCACAGTGTGGAGGTGCTGATGTAACCAATGCAAGACACTCGGATGGAAATTAATTAGCTAGCCAGGTTACCCCCTTCCCATTTCCCATTTTGGCTTCTGCAGTTGATTCTTGACACAAAATGTCATGCAATGACATGTGATTCCATGACTGTGACACCTTCAATGTTCACCTTAGGTTTACCTTTCATGGAGTTGCATCCAAAAATTATTGCTTGGCAGGGAGTCTAAAATGTTTTACCCTGCTTTTGCCCTTTTCAGTTAGTGAAAGAGAATATTTCAAACACTCAAAATGTGTCCACAATAAGAATTGATGCCACTAACCCTCGTGACTCTGGTTAAGAAGTTCCATCACTTTAGCCATATTAGGTTATTATTCCTGTTGTAATAACCTTTTTTTAAAAAATATTGTATTGTTTCTGAGTAGTTACCAGTTCCCAGTTTCCGTACCTGCAATCAATTCTACCATATTTTATATTGCTGTTATTTTAGCTATAGCTGCTCTAGGAAAATATTATGATTAAAATTGAAGCGTCTTTCATATTAGAGTTCACACAGATAGATGACAGATGAAAAGATTTGTGTACAATCCAGGTGCTAGCTTGTACAAGTAGAAATAGTCTTAGATAGTTTGAAGGACAGGCTAATTAGCTAGTTCAGTGGTTCTCAAACTATGCTACCCATACCACTAGTGGTATGCAGGTTTCCTCTAGTGGTACACGGAGGAATCTCTTGAATTGCCAACTTTTACTAAATTAAATAAGATTAGGTTAAAAAACGTATGTTACTATCAAAATACTATGATGAGTGAAATGAAAATTTGTAACCATGAGATAAATTAAATGGGCTTTAAAAGAAGTTTATCCTTTCCTGTCGATTTTTTGTTCAAACTTCCATCAGCCTGATACGTAGTCAGGTTGTGGCGGGTTGTGGCGTACCAGGACATTACAAGGTAAATGGTGAAGACAAGTAGACAGTAAGCGGATGGAGCTGAAATTATGAGTGGTTCAATAACAATGCAATTGTGGCTTCAAACGGGATCTTTTAGGAAGAGAAGTGTGGGTCAGGAGGAGAATATTGTTAGCAGCGTTGTAGAAACTGCAGTGGAAGACAGTGAACACAGCATCCCTGTATCAACAGCATCAACCGGCGAAAAACAGTAAGAAGGTATGACTCTCCTTACATCACAATTGAAATGTGCATTTAAAGGGACCTACAGTTGTTATTGTTAATGCTCTACTCTGTCTGCGTACTGTATACAGTATGTGTGGGCGGGTGCCGTTTGCATCATAATTAAGTGAAAGAGTTTAAGTGCCAGTTCCAGTGCTACTCCTTTGTACTTTGTGTGGTTGTGGCTGACTAGTCAACAATAAACAATATTCTTATTGGGAATATATTTTCCTCCTGTTTGAACTACGTTTAGCTGAAAATGGTTACATACTTCTACTAATGTATTTTTACATGGGTCATGATGGTGGTACTTGGAGAGCCGGATATATTCTAAGGTTGTACACGGTGTAAAAAGTTTGAGTACCACAGAGCTAGTTAACTGAAAGGATATTAGTCACTCACCTTTAAAACTTGTTTCAAAAATCCCTAATACTCCTCCGAAATCCATGTAAAAATCCAAAATCAACACATGCAGAATAGTTTGAATTAAAGCCTATGAGCAAAAACCCTTCAAAAAATTCAATGAATTGTCAATTGAAGGCACACTGATGGGTCCCAAAGTCATGTCACTGGCATTACAGTCAACTGCTGTATCTGCACGAGCAGTTTCTACGCCTTCCTCCTCAATGACGCATCAGGTTATCATACATCAGATATAGTACCAAACAATGAGCAATGGAAGATGCTGTCATGCAAAGGTCAACTTCAAGGTCAAAGCGACAGTGTATTGGGGGGAAAGCTTGTTCAAAGGCTCATCTTCCACGTGAGCAACATCTGAGTTTGAGTCTTACTCCCAGTGACGTTCCAATGGCCTCCACGTCCCACTGACTACTGATTAGAAAAAATGGAGATGAAAGTTTGTCGCTGCCCCCAGAGTACGACAGACATGCAAGGAAGTAGAGAAGAAATCTCTCGTCTGTCGAGTCAAATCACACTTGGAAGACACGTGAGATAACTTCCTCTTTTACAGGATTTTTTAAGATGGTTCTTGTTATATTTGACTGAAAATATTAGAATTCCTTGACCTGGGGACCAATGAAGACATTCATATCCAAAATTATAACAACTTCAGCAAAATAAATGAACCATTTACATTATTTGATACAGCAAAGAATAATTAAGGAAATTAATATTTTTTTTACAGGACATCAGCATTTTCCACAGACACCACAGGACTCTCTTTTCATTTGGCTTATGCTTCTAGAAATGGGTCCTTTCTTTTGTTAATTAAATAGAGCAGCAGTCCTCTGAAAGGCTCAGTTATTAGGCATATGTCAAATGTAGTCAGCATGAGGTATTCAGAAGCCAGTGATGCAGGAAGGATTCTACAGATGCACTGCTGATTCACACACTCAACGACCAGCCCTTTGAGTAGTTGGAGGCTTTGATGATAAAATAGACGCAGTAGGTAAGCAAGCATTTATGAAGGACAAATATGATACGATAATACAAATAACAGTATGTTACTGCTGTTTTCAGGGCTGTGACAACTTAACTGTCGAAGAATAATTTTTCTTGCTTTTGATTCGACCTTTGGGGCTCCACCACCACTCCGGTATAATCATTGATCAAATAGGAAATAAAATTAATTTGCCAGCCCATTGACCATATTGACCTCAAATATGTTGAGTAAAGCCAAAACATCTTGAAGAAGCTTTAGTGTGATTATTCTGAATATTCTGTGATTATAACGCACAGTTATAACTCTTCTGCTCATGAACCAATGCCACAAATGTAAAGTTTGATAAGAATCAGCAGGGCCAGTCCTCCACAATCCAGATTTGATTAACTTTTCAAGCCATATAATGATAATCAGATATAATATAGAATGTGGTGGAGACAACCTGCCTTACATTTTAAACCATTAAAGTCCAATACATCTTCCTGTCTCAGATACATTGCTTCATGAAAAGACGTACATTACATGTGTTGTTGAATTTGTCTTCTGATTAAATTTATCTGGCAATGATTGGGGGGATCATGGGACATTCTGCCCAATTATAAGAAGAATAATTAATGTCTCTGGCATATGAGTTCATTATCCTTTGCTTCCTAATACTTTTCTGAGTAGTTTCTCAGTTTTGTATCGATGAAAGAACTAGTTATCACACTCGCTCTGATTCATTTCGAAAACATGAAAGCTTTTCTGCCACATAATTAAATGGTTATTTTGGGGCATTCAATTCAAACTTGAGATCAGATGTTCCCTTGTTGCAGGAATGGAATTGCTTTGTCTCAGCACTCTCTTTGAGTGTGAGGACAGTTTAAGGAAATCTAGTTGCAATAAAACTCCAGATCTGATTGCAGCAGGAGGCTCAGAATCGATGATTTCTCTTTGATCCACCAGCGCCTTTTGTCCTCCCCTAAATAAGTTCTCAGTTCTGTGGAAGAATACTAAATTATTAAATCTGTGCTAGAGGTTTGACTTTTTGATTTTGCCTTTCTGGTATTGTGCTGGGGGAACTTTTGGCTAAGAAAAAAAAATGAAAAGAAATGGTACCATGTTTGCGATAATCATGGTTCTGACCTCTTCCATAGCAAATAAACTTCCACATTAACCCATATTGTCTATATTTGAATATTATCTCAGAGGCTACAGCAGAAGAATGTAGCGCACTGCATTATGTCATGTGATGAACATCAGGCTGCCTGGTGCAATCTGACAACCGGATGGACACATCCTATTTCATATAGTCACTGGAGGCAGGAGAGGTGGAGGTTCAGTCAATCAAGTATGATGATTTATGTAAATAAATAGATTTCAACCGGTGCCATTATCCTTAGCATGATGGCCGAAGGGAAAAGCTAATGTACTGAGATATCAACTTCAAAGTCAAAGAGCAGAATAGAGTTGGTTTTTAATGGACTTCGCTCAACGTGATGAGAACTGCTTCTGAAATGCAGCATGTTGGAGATAAAGGTGCAGCATTTTAGATTACATCCGCTGCTTGGATTTGTGTTGAATTTGAGCCTCAATACTTTGGATGTAGAGCTTTTTAGTGGAAGTCAGCTTGATGACTTTACTATCATTTGCGAGTAAACCTCTCAGTATATTGAATGATGGACATATTTATCTCTTTCCCAGCAAAGCCCTCCATCATCCCTCTCTCCATCTGCTGCCGCCCTCAATGACACCTCATCCTGTTGAAATTGACTGAGAGAGGGAGAAGATTAGGGGCTAATATGGTATTGGAAAAGAGGAATAATCTCACAGACACCCCTTCTTTGCTTATACTCTCAGGTGAGAGGAGAGTCCTGCAGCCTGACTGACAGCCGCCAAGGTTAGCCTACGTCAAATAGGAAGAGACAAGTAGAAAATCCAGTTAGCAAAGTATCGCCTTAGCCCTCAAGTGATGATTGTGTATGACCTCCTGCGCTATCAGCACTAATCCTGGCCTGAAGTTCCATTCCCCATCCAACAGAATTGATAATACTTTAAGCGTCAGTTGCTTTCGCAATAGTTTTGAAGATTCATGGGGATTTTATTTCGATGCAAATCAGCCATGTCTGTGAAGTCAATGATTGATGCTAAACATTTAACTGAGTTGACTCCATTTGTACTAATCCGTTCAAATTTGCAAAATTTTTCCTATTTTAAAATGGAGAATTATTGTGAACATGTCTCCCATGTCCTCAAGTTTTCATACTCTTGTTTAAACTCAAAATTTCTATAAAACAATTCCTTGACAATGTACATCATGTAATTTGTGCTTCTATGTTGTTGTGATCAATGGTGGCAGAGATGAAAGAAAAGCTATTAAATGTCAAATTAAATAAGGAGCCTGGGTTTTTCTGTACATAATAATAAGTAGACATGCAACTAGGTTTGCAACGTCCATCCAATTACAAATTCATCAAAGAATTACTGAAATGCTATCACACTAAGACAAAAATTAGAGTATAAGTATAAGTCTAAATATGTCAGTTCAAAAGAACCAAACAGGAGACTTTTTGTCACATCGTTATAGAATGGTGCTCCAGTGTCCACTCTTATCCTGAAATGGTTGAGTTTACTTGAAAATCGCATAGAAATCCGTCAGCTTAAACCAATTTAGTTTCACTAACTGATCAAGTTGAGTTATATTAACCTAGAACCTTAAATGTATGCAGTAGGCATATTGAAGCTGACATAATGGCAGTCTAAGTTGTATAAGATGTCATGTATTTTGGACAGTGGGAGGAAACTGGACTACCAGTGGTCGGTGAATATGAACGGGGAAATTAAACAATTAATTTAAATGTGTGGGGAAAAAAACATAGCAAAGTCTCAATTAAAATTTTTTATACAGCAGTAAAAACAAACACCAAAACATTTTGGTATACAATTCATACCTCTTAGAGGAATACAAATGTACAGGATTTAAAATCTCTGTAATATACTCGTGAATGACCGGACACAGTTTTCCCAAAGTATACAGTCAGATGCAGCATCCTCCAGACTCGTCACACAGCCCCCCAGCCCCCCAGCCCCCTTACATAAACACAACATATTAAGTGTCTGCACTCTGCAAGCAACTGATGTTATTATATTCCTGAAAAGTCGGGGAGTACAAAGTGGACTGTCTATTCGTGAGTCACTCCCAACTTGTCCTTCCTGTGCTGTTATTTCTTCCCTGGAAAATGGGCTTTTAGTATTTTTGTGACCAAAGGAAGGGATGTACGTTTACACATACCATACACACTTGAAATCACTTCAGGCCCTGCTGCTCTTCTCTTAACTCACACAGCGGCTGGGTCTGCCAGCCAAATGACAAATAACATTCTATCAGCTTGCTGATGACGTTTAAGGCAGCTGACAGGCTTTGCACCAGATGTCTCACACATACCTTCAGAGATTATTTTTTCAACTTATCTTATTTCCCAACTTTCCCACACACTACAGAAAGATATGAAATGAGCAATGTATAACGCTGCTCCTGTTTGCTTATGTTATGAAGCTGTGATGCTTTTCTCAAAATAGATCTGGATTCAATATGCAGACACATGTCCCATTACATTGATGGAATTTGTTCCCACCTTGAAAATTATTGGATTTGAAATGGAGGAATATTGCAGGAAGGTACTCCTAACTACTTGCTATTGATAGGGAAAACTTTTTTCTTATTTTTATTTCTATATTTTAACTAATTAAATGCGTGCTCCTACATTTCCCAGAAAAACCTACAGCCTCCCTGAGGGAACAGGTGATCATTTTCAGATAGCTGGGGTTGGATGATGTGTGTGAAAGTGGTATATAAAAGAAAAACATTTAAAAGAACCTTCAAAAATGATATTTTTGATTGGGGTGGATCAGGGGGTCCATATTTCTCCATGATAGCATCAGCTTTTCTATACTGGAAGTCTGACACATGAAAAACAGTAATTACTCATTCTAGGCATTTATGCCATACATCTGATAATGATACAATCCTGCAGACCTGTAACCGCACACCTTTTTTTTCGCTTATGAATGTATCGCGGATTAAATAAAAAAGGTAAATGTTCATTACTAAGATTTATATATGCTGGGAGGTGGATGTTTTTTCTTTGGGATGTTTACCAATTATTCTAGTCGTTATGCTAAGATCAGCTAAATAGTGGCTTAATATTTAACTGGCAAATACAAGAGTGGTAATGATCCTGTCAAATAATCAGGTGTATTTACTGTTCAGCATATTGCAATAACAAAAAAGGGTTTCTCTAGAATTATGATTTTAAGTTTTACTATAAAATGTCTTTGTTAGAATTCACACTGTATCCAATCCTTTTCAATTCGGTTGGGACAATGTGAATAAATTAAACAACTTGATTAAAATGTTTTGATTAAAACTTAAACATAAGTGTTGTGAATTAGTTTGATTATTATAAATAAAAGAGAGGGGAACTTGTAAATAAGCTAATGTATTCACTCAAGTGTCTATAATTCAAGTATTACACATAATAGTAATGATTTCTAATCATAATTTAGCCTCTGATTAATAACAATCTAGTTAATTTATTCATACGCTTTGGCTCAACATGATAGAAAAACATTATATTAAAAAATGACCCTTTAAATTGTGCGCATGCCAAAAAAAGTGATGACAAAAAAGTGATATATATTTGATATACTTTAATTGAAACTCTTCGAAAAACTCACTGGGCCATAAACAAATAACAATGCTGAAACGTATATTTTTTGATTAAGTAAAGCCTTAAAATTTAGAGTAAAAGAGCAGAGCAAATGTGCAGGTCACAATATAATTTATGCAATTAATTTAACCCACATTACGACAGTTAGAGCATGCAGCCTCACTATGCTTCATGGGGGATTTTTTTAACATCACCTTTGATTTGTGGTGGATTATCCTTTAATGAGGTTTAATCCAAATATGAAAAGACTCTTAAATTAGCCAATTATTTCAAGCCGGGCGCACATGATGCTTTTAAATTAAATATTATTACAATTGACTATTTCTCACATCGGCCTCCAAATAGGAACACAAAGAAAAGAAAAAACGTTCCCTTCGTTTTTTTTAGTATTCTGGACAAAAATTAATTTACAAAAACAAACACATTAAAAATGGAAAATATATGTAGAAAAATGAATTAAAGCGTTAAAACAAATCAGCCATCGAATTGACAATTCCGATACAACTAATTCAATTAATACATATCTCAAAATATTTTTTTGAGTTGGTGATCTGCATAAAAACTAAACTTATTGAAAGAGGAATGCATCCTAAAAATGAATTAATAGCAAATGGTGAGGGATCCTGTGTGTTATTTTCTTGCATTTAATAGTACTCTCATTGTTTCCGGCAGAGGATCAGAGGTTAGTTAGCTAAATAAATCCCCCTAAGGACCTTGATGGCATTTGCCTTCCCTCACATCAACGATAATGGAATAATTCAGTTGCCCTTGAGCCCCTTGCCTTGCATACACAACCTATTGGGTGGCAGGCAAATTGAATGAAGCACCTTTCCATAAAAAGCTAATGGAGTCCCCCAAATGGCCTTCTACGTAGGGGAGGTGGCTGATCTCACTCCCCTACGTTCTATAACACAGAACGTTGGGGAGGTGAGATGAACCAATTTATTATCTGACTTTGAAAGCAGTGCGTACATAGGCGAAGGTCACTCTCTCATTGATCACTGGTCCCCCTGTAGGGAAATGGTAATGTAGCAAAAAGGACTGAGGTCACTGCAGCCATTGGCGAGAAAGGTTAGACGCCCTCCTCGGAGGAAGCAAAGCCATGTTGTGAAACATTGTTATTTGTGTGCAGAATATCGCTGCAAGTCACAGAACTTGTTTGGTTTGTGGTCAAACGTGTTTTTGAGAGACTGGGAATTCTTGGGGAATGATATTGTCTGCTCTCAAACGGGTGCAGTGAGTTACAAATTAAAAATATGCAGGTATTTAAAAGTGAATCTGCAAAGGAAACATTCATTTCCTTTGCAGATTCAGTTCTTTAAAAATATGCAGGTATTTAAAAGTATCCGAGCTACAAAAATAATGTAATAAAACATTTACAGTGTTAATTAAGTTCCTTGACGTCTTTTATTATAATTATTATTTTACTTTTTTTAAATTGGTGGAACGAAATGGATGTAAGAAAAGAGATTATCCCTCTCTTTTCTTACATCAGTGCCTCATAGTATCTGGTTCAGCCACCTATCTGTAAATCTTAAAACCAAACTATTCAATCAAATTCCCTCAAAGATTATTGACCATCCTGTTGCACAATCCTTTCAGTAGTTCCCATAAAGAGCAAGCTAAGACTAGCTAACAGTATATCTCTGTTTAGAATGGAGAATAACTACTTCTGTCCTCAAAGAGATTTAGACTCCCTCAATCTTAACACAACAGGCTGAAGGCTGAAGGCTATTTCGTACATCAGGTAATATTGTTGCTAAACCAAAATCTGTTTTATGATCCATATGTATGGCTGTTCATGATCATCTGATGTGGATTGACTGTCTTTGTAAATTGTCCATATGTGACTCACTGTTTAGTCTGTATGTAAATATCTTAAATACAAAGGCCCAAGGAGGCAAATGAAGAGTAAACTGATGATAAATTTAAATTACATCATATCATAGCATAAATATTAGGCCCTTAACTCAAATATGTGTCAAATATGTCCATGTGACAAATAGATTATTATTTATACATCCAACATTTGTTTTAACTCAGTTTAATCTGAGTTTTTTAAGAAGTGTGTGTTCAATTTTATTGAGTGAGAAAACGGCATTATCTTAACAGATTTAGCTATTTTTATTATGATGTTTTGTAGTTTTTCTTGTTGTACCGTTTTACTTTGATAAACACTTTGGTCCACCTTGGTTGTTTTTTTGAGTGCAACAGAAATAAAGTTTGACTTGACTTGAATATTTGGTCTCAGTGAATTGCACTCAATTCACCTGAAATATGTGAAAATGATGGATGGGTGGCAAGTCATGATTGTTTTAACCATCAGGTAATCAAGAGCTGTTTTTCACAGCTCAGAGGTTTTGATTTGGCCAGAAGGTCACACAGGTTAACAGTATTTCTGTCTCAAAATCAGATCATTCCACTAGGCAACCAGCAGCCCCCACACTGATTGGCATTAAGAAGAGATGGGTGACACTGGGGATGTCTTGATTGTTCTCTGTAGTCATCAAAGTCAGAAGGCATTGCTCCTTTTTTATGACTAATTATTATAATAAGAGGAGTATCTGTTGTATATGGATGATTATTTTGTGCCAGGTTGCATATCTAACGTCTCCTCACTAGTGATAGGTCACGCCCGTAATTGAAGCATGCACACATTCCTACTTTCCAAATATGCACAGTAATGTAGAGTAGGTAATGGGGTGATAATTGTTCCACAGATTCCTGTCAGCAGTAGATGCAGGGATCAAACCCTTCAAATGGGAATGCGTGTGAGGAGTGGGAATGGTGCAGTGTGAGTGGAAATAACAAAGGTGTTGCAATGATTACTGGGAAGTTACTCCAATAGACAGCATTCCAAAGCCGTTCTCTGAAAATACAAGGGTGAGATTTTAGTGGCAATATACAAAAGGCAAAGGAAGACACAAAAAAGAGGAAAAAAGAAGCTGGATAGAGAAAGAGGATATGACACCCATGGCGTAGAGCAGCCTGCAGGGTTCAGAAACTGATGAGGGAGGAGGTCCTGACATTGATACACCACAGACAATGTATTAGACAGGCAAAAAACTCAACTCGGCTTCCTGGACGAGACTCAAAGAAGGTTAAAGAAGCACAAAGATGAATGTGAAACTAGCCTGAAGGTATGATTCAAGCATATGAGCCGAGTGGGGAGGCAGAAGATCGCATGTGACAACATTCGCCAAGGTACATTTATAGCATCAAACCAGCGGTAGAGCTACAGGATCTGTTGGGTGCTGAGTTTCCATCTGCCCCTCACACCATGAGGAAAGAACGATGATAAGTGCATGAAAAAGCATCATGGGAAATGTTTACAAGTCTATGTCCCAGCGACAAAATCCGCGAAGTGAGATAGCAAACATGCCGTTAGAACTATAATGAACACAGTCGAGGAGAAAAAGGAGTGGCATTAGATACTTTGTGTGGAACCTAAATGTTTATGATGCTGTTTAACAGCTAATGTTGTCTAATCTCAGTGACTGCGCTGTATATTTAATTCATGAAGCATTATAACTGCTCATGCATAAACATTAGTAATATGTTTTGTTTAGTTGCTTACTTAGATCATCCCAAACATTTCCGATATGGTAATGGTTCATGTCATAATATCGTATGATTGTCCGATGATCGACCGGGAACTACTGATGGGTCCTCGCGTCCCCGCATACACTGCCCGACGAGCCCAAGCAAGTCGGGCCGACAGTTGGGCTGGAAACAGGCTCAGAACAAATAGCGCAGCCCCAACTTAAATGTGAATTTTAATATAATAACTCATTCGAGAACGTTCCATCTACGGTCACAACAGTCTGATTTTCATCAGCAATGGTTGTTTGACGGTGAAGATGCAGCAGAAAATACTGTAGGTTGAACCTTTGGCACTTTCATGAGCAAGTTGTCTATAGTTCCAGTAGCCAAGCAACAATTTTAGGTAAAATTAGGTATAGTTCCATGAATCCAATCATCAGTCTCACTATTGTCTGGTTGCGGGGTCATTTATAAAACATATGCCACTTTGTAATTCACATGTATATGGTTGATGCTGAGTGAAAGCTCACTGTTATCCAGGAGCCCAGATGTGTATTGTGAAGTGATGTCAAGCCCCACTGTTTCTCGCCATGTTGCACACTGCTCTTATGAAGGTACATCAATCAGGGAGGCATAAAAAAGAGGACAGAAATATTAATCCAATTACGCGACAGATCCTGTGAGACATGGTCATGAGTGGGCTTTTGTGTTTAATCTACACCAATTTGAATAGGATAGGGCATCACAGCAGAGAAGCAGGCTGAACAAAAATAGAACCACAGATGGAACATTGAAAGTAATAGAACATGTAAGTTAATTTCTAGAGACATTCTCTAATTACAGCCTTATATCCAGATCTTGTCAGGAGTTTGCTCACTTTCTCTCCCCAACACTGAAATGTCGATTGGCCCATTGAGTTTTATTTCAGCTGTCATGGTCGGCTGCAAACCTGATGAAACTAAAATTAAATGTTTACTGACACTAATTAGTGTGGAACTTGAGCTGCTCATTGAGGCAGTGTAGAAGGTGGTAATAAAAAAGTGTAGGGTCCCAATCTGTCCCCCCGCCCCCCATCAAGGTCTGTTTATCCAGACAGGTGTGCTGAAAACCATTAATTGGTATGAATAATTCCTTTATAGCAAGGAAAGATGATGGTGGATAATTGGAGGCAGAAGTGGGAAATGGCAGCTTAGAAGGTCTGTGGTGCACACTGGTCTGTCAATGCAGATTCTAAATTAGCTTCAGTGTCAGTTTTACAGTGTTTTACAGTTTTCTTTGCTGTTGCTGGTAAATATGACTTATTTAATAGGCTGATTAAGTTTCAGCCAGATGGCAGCTTTATTTTTGCTCCGTTCTCCCAATTATTGGAGAGAGGTATGCTGCAAAGATAAGAATGTTTTTTTCAGCTTCTCTGAAAAGTAGTTTTTTACACATGTCTCAAAACTCCTATTCAGCTTCACCAGAGCGAATGAAATGGCCAATCCTGGACCCATCTGTCAGCTACTGCTAGAGTGAGAACATTAGACTTCTTTGAGGCAAAGTAAGATGCGTTTCCAATTGCTCTTTTTTATTCTTCTTCTGCAAGTCCCACACGTGTGTCCCCCGAAGGAGCTTCCTGGTGTTCGTCATTGGTGTCATAGTTGAGCTAATTAAACACAGGGTGTGCAATGATTATTGCTCACAGCTCTCCACATACATTAGCATCTGCAGAAGGCTCTTCAGTAATCTCCTCCTAACTGGAAGAAGCTCACGAGCAACTAATTAAACCTAACTAGGCCTACTTCCCTCCCCTCGTCTTTGCACAAAGAAGCCTCTAATCACTTCAGAGCTGATCTGAAAGTAAGCAATTGGTGAACATATAAGTGTTATGATGCATGAAGGACAAGAATGCTACCAATTTAGATGTAAACAATCTCGTATTAGAAACCTGTGTGAAACCCGTGTTATTCGTGTTCTAATTGATGCCTGTAGTGTGTCATTGATTCTGACGACAAAGGCCACTACAGTGACATTCACTCACATGATTATTCTGTTGGCATTGGCTGTCTGTTCCAAAACTTTGCATAACAGTTGTTTCTCAGACCAAAGTATCTTGTAAATGGAATAAAATGTGAAGCAACAGATGCAGGGCACTGTGCCACGTTTTGTTTTGTTTAGTTTTTTCCTCGGGCTTCAGCCTCCAGATCACATAATGTTGTCCTGTCGCTGACAGGAGCTCAGGTTGGCAAATATAACCAGGCAGACAGCCCTGACGCCTACATGTGACCGTATCTGAAATGTCACCATTCAATAAGCGATTTCTCTTCAAAGCACAAACCATGCAGCGGCTGCATGTTATATTAAGATGTTATTCAAGTGTTGACGTTTCCCATGTTGACAACTTTCTCTTTCAACAAGTCCTGCCCCTGTCAGTGTTTCTGTTTCAGGGGCTTCTTTGTCGGCCTACACTCCGGGTCCTGTCTGCTGTGGTAGCCTTCTGTCTCTATGTATCTGGTTGGGTTGTGTGTCAGGGTCATGGATTAGATCTTACTTCTGCCACACAGCTGACTTCATGTTTTTACCTTTTTGCAGTGTCTTGCTGTGGCTGACCTCCTTGCCTCCTCATCTTTGCTCACATCGGGCTGTGGGATACACAGACACTTAAGTCTGTGCTGTTTTTGCACTGTTTTACCCTCCTATAGCTCCACTTCTTCAGCCTTGACCACCTTCACTCTCTTTGTCACCATATACTGTTGTCACACATTTCCGGGCAAAATTAAATCCCAATATCTTCTATGTAGATCCTTTTCAGTTGGATCAGTGAGTGGAGGTCTCATTCACTCTTGATGTACAGCTTGATGTCACAAATGATTAAGAAGTGGCAGTTAGTTACGCCCCATTTGAACCTGAATCCTTATCAACTAACTATATCTGGCTGAAGGTTTTCAGACCAATGCAGAACAGCAGTAGGGGGGTTGGAAGGTTATCTGTGCACTAGTATCCTTGTAAAGTACCATACACTTCCGTATCCATGTGTGGGGCATCAAGTCTTGGGCGTTCTTGTAGTCAATACAGGCAGTGCTCAGATTGGTCTGCTAAGCTTTTGTGTGATTCCTCTGACGACAATAGCTGGTACTAGTTTAACCCTCTTGTCATTTCTGATGCCCTTCTGAGCTTTACTCATGCGCTGACTCATTTGCCAATTCAACTTAGCAAAAATGATGCCTGAGAGGAGCTGACATTGTTGTTGAGAGGCAGTTTATCAGCCAGTCGTTTGAAGGTGTTGTTCTCTTGGCTTTTCAATATCACAACTGTTGTGCCTTGATTTTGAGTTTCTGTTTGAGTCTCTTTAGCTAGTAGCTCAATCATTACTGCCAGGAGATCGTGGACGGTTGACAGTAGGTGGAAATGATGTCCGGTCTCTATGTTGGTTGAATGATAATGATAATGATAATGATATTGACTTTCCTAGCTGGGTGCCACACTCATGGTAGTTTGTCTTCTTTAAAACTGATCACATCTACTGGTGTCAAGGTATTTCTCAGTAGTGCCCATTGTATCGGAGCCTCAGAGTTCCCAGATGTGATAGTATCCTCTTTCTGTTGATGTTGGAACACTAGGCTCGATGTGTGTATTGTTCCAGCAGCCTGTTTCTCATACACGCAAGTAGTTATGTTGGAGAACATTACTGCAGGTTTACCCCGACCGTTTATCGACCAACCAAAATGCTGTTTCCTAAGGCATCAGCTTTCAGCAAAGGCAATAGCTTTTTCCACTATAGCTTTTCCTTTTAAAACAAATCAGAATAACAAAGCTAAGAAATGGATTTGTTAAAAAATATATTTTGTTTGATGCAGGTTTCTTACTGTATTTTCTATCCAGCCAGCTTGAAACCATCTGTTCTTGTACTTTCTATTTACATATTTTAAGGAGTTACAAAGAATGAACATTAAAAGTGTATGTTTATGGCAAGAAATATCAGTATACGTAATAATACAACTGATGAATTCAGACACAGATTCTTATACATTATGCCAGAGATAACACTTCACATTTGTCTTCCATCATAAGTTAAAAGCATTCTCCATTTACAGTAAACTCATACTTATTAAGCTATTATCTGACTCTTTTTTTGGCCATCATACTTGCCGTCAAACATTAAGATTCTTTGCAGAACATAGGTGTCACAGTTGACACACAGGCTTGATTCTTAATGCCCAAATTAACCTCTTCTTTTTCTTCTTGTTCTTCTTGTTCTTCTTCCTCTTCTTCTTATTTACGGCTATCCTGGTTCTGATTAGGAAGAAGGTAACAAAATGGGCAACAAGTTAAATTTTTTTCTTCATTGTGCAGATATTCATTTGATTTGTTTCAATGAGAATGCTGAAAATTCAGTATGGAGGTTGATGAGGAGATTAATATTAAAGTTAAGCTAAAATTATGCTGACATGCCTTATGTGCAAATTGATTCAGCTGGGAATCAGTGCCTGTAATCCAAATTAATATTTTCCCTGAGGAAGATTTATTGTTTCACCATCATAATGATGACAATAACCCTACCAGCTATAAATTAAAATAATATTTAAAAGGTCTGGCCCGTCCAATCCACGGACTATGATTCATGGATCAGTATGGCACAAACATAGATTAATGCTCCCCCTTATCTGTTAAATAATGGTGCATTCTGGCCAAGTGTCACATATCTGTCCCTCAGTGAGATAAGTTAGATTAATTGGTTTCATGCCCAAAACGCACGCATAATCACGATAATACTGGACACGAGTTGAGCGATATAAATGATTCAAATAGGATCCACTGTTTAACAAATTTGAATACCTCATTGTGTGGTTAGTGTGTTTTAATATGGTTGGAGGTCATGGAGTTGCACATTCATTATTATATGTTGACATTTGATTCTTTCTGATATGTTGGTAGCTTTTTAGTCACCCTGAGTAACCTTTTATCAGAATTGCCTTTCTTAGGTAAACACTTACCTTGCCAGAGGAGGAGGTCCGAGGGAATTAACTTGTTTGTTCTGTTCTGAGCTGAAAGTGATTGCGGCCGAGGGGCGACTGTTTTAATTTGATTGATGTATGGTTCGCCAAGCACTGTATATGGTTGTAATTACTCTTTGTGCTCACCATGATAAGGAAATTCACCAAGCCATTATGTTGCCCTGATTTTATCACCAGGACACAATAATTAAATAAACCAACCTCACTTGTCTCAAAGTCAGTCTAGCTCGCAGCGTACTTGTTGGAGAGGGAAAGGACTCGCTGCTGCTGATTGGCTTATAGTGAAGTGAAGATGTTTATCTTAGACAATCTAGTCCTAATGATTGAAATAATTAAGGTCAGTTGTTTTCAAGATTGAATCATTAACCAGCATGATCAAGTATGCAGGATACACAGTGGCAGTGAGAGTAATTAAATAAGTAAGTGAAGGTGTCATAAATGCTTAAAATCTACTGATTATAACTTGAACAATGCTCTTGGTAATTAAAGCTCAAACAAATGCAGTGAAGTAAAATCTATAATAGAGTCCTTTGAAATTTACCGATTTAAAGTAAACAAGCATTAGAAATAGTCCATAAAGTACTAATTAAATAACAAATGGTAAATGGAATGTACTGATACAGCGCTTTTTCTAGTCTGCTCGACCACTCAAAGCGCTTTTACCACACGAGTCAGCATTCACCCATTCACACAAACATTCACACAGTGATGATAGACACTCCCAAGCAAGACGCCATATGCTCATGAGGAGCATGACACTTTGACATGTGGGCTGCATATGGCCAGGGAGTCAACCACCCACCTTCAGATAAGTGGACAACCGCTTTACCAACCGAGCCACCGTCGCCAAAAGTACTTGTTTGTCGATACAATGTGTGAAGCTCTTAAGTTTTCAGAAAATTGATTTATACATGAATCATGGACCTTCAAATTAAGACAGAAAACAAAACACCGGCTCCATTGTTAAATAATTACAGCCTAATGTCCTGTCGAAGCTAAATGCTGAAGCTGGATGTTAGATCTGGAGCACACTGGTGAGGACGAGAAACTGCCAGGTGCCCCTGATAGTTCCTAACTTTGGCTGAGAAGACACTGAATCTTGGATTTTCACTTCTATCCTTTTCCCTTCCCATAATGCATTGTAAGGAAAAGAGAGGCAGCCAATTTAGGGCTGATCCCAGGCATAAACTGGATTTGGATCCATCCTTGTGATGTATTCTGGCAACAAAGCTGTCACCAAGAATCTCTTATCCACCTGCATGCATGAGGAGGAAATAATCCCGCTGGAGGAATAAATGAGGTGGTTTACTTACCCGCAAGAAAAGATGCAACACTTTAACAGACCTGTTCCAATAGCCTCCAGAATGTTTTCCCAAGAGCAGCAAAGCAAACTCATTCCTTGGCAACAGAACAGTTCAGTAGTGAATACATTCCCCATCCTGGTTTCTTCTATTTTCAGTGGGTTTCGAAGACCAAATTGTGTTGGATCTTCAAACAAAAACGTAAAATAACAGCAACTTGAGTAAACAAAAAATACTAGTTTTTAGTAAATGCATTTATTGAACTGAGACGGTTTTCTGAACTGACTGAACCTCTTTGCGAAAGTATTTAATTACTTACAAGTTAAATTAAATTCCAAATGTGGTAGGTTTTTTTTTCTTCTGCTGTAATTATTCAAACTATCCTTGCACTTAGTGAATTACTTCTGGATTATTACCGGCCCTGTTCAATCAAATCGTAATTAAACAGACCATTATCATAATCATAATAAAGTTGGCTCATAGGTCTCACCAGTAGCACACTATGCCATGACTTGGAACAATAGTGAACCTACCCAGAAGTGCCGACCTTCCAAAATTCCTCCAACTTCATGGCAAAGGCTCATTCAGGAAAGCAAAAATGGATCAGAAGAAAATCCTGCAGGCTTCTCTCAACCCTAAAAAAGGCCAGAGTTCATCGAAAGACACTGAGCAAAACGGGCATCCGTGGGAGGATGACAAAACCCGAAGGAACATTGAGGTTCATTTGAGTTTTGTCACAACACACCTTCCATAAAAGCCCCATCACAGCTTTTAGGGGAATTAGTTCTATGAATTGATGAGTCAAAAGCTGAAATGTGTGGGAGACAGGGGTCCCATTGCATCTGCAATAAACTAATTCAACACAACATTCCACAAAAACAATTTTTGCCAAGCATGCAGGTAGTAATTTGATGTTGTGGGGATACTTTTCTATTTTAGCATAATTGGAGGAAACATGGATTCTATTCTCAACCAGAAAGAATTCTGGAGGATAATTTCGGGTCAATCTGTGAGTTGGGACTCAGGAGCTACCTTAAGCAGAAGAGTTAGTCCGCCTCTGAACAACTCTATAGGAAGGCATTGAAGTTTTGGAGTGACTGACTGAAAATCTGCTCCTGAACCCCACTGAGATGCTGCTTTTGGACCTGAATAGAGCAGTTCATGCACACAAAACTTGCCAATATGACAAAAAGCAGTTCTTCAAACATTCAAATGCTCATTTAAGTTTAATTACCTGTTTAACTTCTTAATGAACTTTCATTATAACAAAATAAATACTTTTTTTTTACTACACTTTACTCACTGATTAGAAGTGTTCAATTGCAATCCTGGGTTTGAGGATCTTGATTGGAATGATTGCCTCAGAATCTTTTTACATTTAATCAATAAACAAAACATGTCCTCTATGTACTTAAAAACATGTACAGATTTCAAGTACCTGAGTGAAGACTTAGCCTGGTGAGAGTTATGTTTGATTCACTCCACTCATGTTTTGTGTGCTCGCTTGTGTCCTCTGTGTGGTGAGGAAGCTGCTGTTAACTCAGGTCCAAAATGTAAATTAACTTTGTCAGTGTAACTGAAAGCAAAGCGCCACCAGATGACATTGTTCAGCTATTAATTATGGCAGTAGATCATCTCTTAATGGTGTAATTATTCCAACTTCCATTGCTCCTTCGATAATTATAATCCATTGTTCTTGGTGGCCCTGACATGGATAATGGGAACTTTATTAACCTGCTTCAACTTTATGAGTGTCTGAGGACTTTCTAAATCATTGGTGGACAGGGAGAGGAAGCAATAACAAGTGTCCCCCTTCTTTGTACTTTACTTTCACTTTGACAGATTTCTCCTAAGAGAATGAAGGTCATGTGAGGTCTCCCTCAATCCCAGTTATCAGTTCTGGTAGACTTGACGGGTTCAAGGCTTGAAAGGTCCTCAAATGCTAATATGAACCATCTGGGAAACTCTGAATAGTCAGGATTTTTGGATTGTTAGCCTCTTTGTATTCCACTGTACAATAGCCAAAGAGAACGGTTAATTCTCCTTCCTCTCCTTTATCCTGTCCTGACGAATCGTGCATCGATTCTGTGAAGTTGTTTTCCTGTTTTTGCTTTAGGGTTAGCTGTATTGATCCTCCTGTCTCTCATTTGCCACAGTTTGTTATTCACTTGTTCAATAGGTGTGATCTCAGTGTGTAGCAGGATGGACAATCTGTGATGATGGCATGGCAACTACAATGGATTTTTGGAGACTGGAACCTAATGAAGAAGGGGAAGGGGGCGGCTGAAGCTCAGTTTGTACAGCGGCCGTCTTACAATTGGTCAATTGGAAGGTTGCTGGTTTCAAGCCCCAGCAGGTCTACATGTTGTTGGCTTTTTGAGAAAGAACCTGAACCCCATGTGCCTCAAAGGGGCTGGGTACTGCTGTTTTACTGTGTATGACTGAAAGTTAATAGTCAAGGATAAATTATTATTATTATTATTATTAAAAAAGAAATGGAAATGTCACATATCATCTTATTTTTAGTAGAGATTAGAAATTTCTAAAACTCTGCATATATAACATTCTACCCACTGAAACAATTATTAAAGGAAATTAAATGCTCAAAAATTAAGGGAACACTTAAATCACAGATCTCAATAAATATATATTTTTTTAAAGTTGAAACTCTTTATTGATATATATTGTGTAATTTGTGGAGAAGAAAATGACGTAAGAACAAGGCCAGGCACAGCATGGACAGATTGCAATTGGGTCCTTAGAGGACCTATTCAAACATGGACAGAATTTGCAGAGTAACATATAGAATATAAAAATCAATAAGTGTTAGAAAAGCAATGGTTACATGGAATGACTACATAAAAGAAAAAACCCAATAAAATCTAGATCCTGATTTCAACCATATAAGTAGCGTCTCACTGGGTCACCTCTATTTCCTCTGGCTGATGGGATGGGTCAATGTAAAAGGATTCTGAAGTGCCTGGTTGCTGTTATGGAAGTCCAGACAGTGTAAGGCACCAAAGTCGTGGATCTCACACAGGGAAGGTTGAGTACTCAATTGCTAGAGACTATCTGGACTTCCATAATAGGATATCCCTTCGACTCCTGGTTGAAGATTGGACAATATTTGACAATAAAGACATTAAAGTTGCTTAAGGATGGTGCCTTGGGGTATTTTCGGTGATATTAATATGTACAATTATTCTGAAGTGTAGGTTTACTCATTTGTGGTGAGCGAACCTCTGAGAGTGAGTACATTTGTTTGATTGAGCTTTCAGCACTAGATCAGATCCCAGAATAATAAAAGTGCACACACCTGACGAGTGTCTCCTGACTCTACCTTGACAGGTTGTATTCTGTCAGATGGGGGTACCTGTAGATGCAAACACGGGAAGGAAAGGGTGTGTGTATGCATTGGAATGGTGGGCTTGTTTTACTGGATCTCCCTGATACTCTATATTCATCCAGTACATAGTTGAATGTCCCAGAGGATCAGCCGAGGCAAACTGTTTCACACACTTTGGGTAAACACATAATTTGAAATAGCAGATGGGTGCAGATGCAAATACATCGTACAGAATGCAATTGAGACAGCTGAGAATCCAATCTGTATTTACCGCTTGTTGTTTGAACACATTTAAAATGCAAAAAATGGAGCTGGGAAGCAGTATTTTGTTGGTTCGACAGGAGCCTGAGCCCTCTGACAGCGAGCCGGTGTTGTGTAAAGCAGCTGGTTTATTACAGCGCAGCTCTTGGCAGATATTGTCGCAGTTTATATCAGTTTTACATCTTAAATGAGGTGTGGGCGATGAAAGTGTACGCAAACTCTGCCAGTCAGCCAGTTTATGTGTATCTCAGTGCAGAGCAGGAGGTTCATCCGAGGAGCAGATGGTTGGAAAGAAACATAGATTAATCTAATTTTCCCTCTTTCCTTATGAACCAAAAAGACCCTTTATTATTGTAATACATTTGCAACCGTGCTCTCACGTCCAGACAAGCAATGCCATACTAAGTCTCTGTTCACATCCAAAACAGTAAGGGCTGGAACCAATATTCATTAACAATTATTATTTTTGTGATTAAATTGTTTTCTATTTGAACCTAGAAGCATTTTAGACAGATTAGATAGGGCATATCATAAAAGTCTTACCTGCATCAAATGAGCCACATTGAGCATCTTTTCAAGCCATATTTTAATACAGGTTTGACAAATGAAGGTTATGGAATCGTTTGGCACATCAACACCTCATAGTTATATGTAAGGTGTCTATGTGGGTTGCTTCATAGTTTTACTAGAAACAATTATATTGTTAACTTTTTTTAAAAATTACAACCCTTTTCTCTTAAAATTACTTTAGTTTTTTTTCGAAATAATTTTTTATTTTTCTCTGTGAACGGGAATTCCGGACGAAGGTAGGGGAGACTGCATTCGTAGGCTAGGCTAGATGAGGACGTTGTATTTATACACATAGTCTACACATGAAATAGATTCACATTGCATTACCAACAAATTAACTTAAATTGTATTGAGAACCATTAATGAATGTGACTTATATAAATAATGAAATTGCAATATATAGATAAGCTTATATAGAGAGAAGATTAATTTCCAGAAAACTAGAGGAAAATTATGCAAACTACTCCAATTTTTATTTCCCATAATCCTCCTTGATCAGACTGATCATCTGTTGGCTTTTTCTCCCCTATTACCTCTCAAACACTCAGTCATGTTGGATCACCCACTCTGATGTTTTATATTATTAGGTCCCTGCTGGGGGCACACCCTAAGGGTGAGGAAGGTAGAATCTGACAGCTCCTGCCTGCTCGTTGCTGGGGGGACATGAGGAAGAGGAGGCAGCGGAGACGGTCTAATCTCTGTCTCTGATTATCTTCTTATTACAATCAGACAAGACAAACTTGAATAATGGGGGAATGTGTAATTACACTCAAATTTCCCCTGATTAAAACAGGATAATACGCTGGGATAGAAATGTGTGCTCACATCTCATCCTTCAGTTTATTTTGTTGTTTGTACTGCAGTATTTGACCGTGGATGCAGAATTTTGGGAGGATCAGGGGTGGAAGAGATTGATTATTACGACCAAGTATATGGGCCACAGTGAAATTGAAGAAAGAAAAAAAAAGATAGAATATTTGGGAATAAAGTCGGGAATATCTACCGATATATGCCATTACATGCGCAGCCACAAATTATGTCTTTATTCTCGTAAAATGAGGATTTAGTCCTGATAAGATGACGACTTTTCCTTTCCTTCTCGTAAAATCTTTCTTGTTTCTCATAAAACTATGACTCACTCTAAAACTATGATATGATATATGATCATAACACAATTGTGACTGTTTTCTCATAAAATGATGACCTTATTTTCGTCAAATGATTAATTTATTCTACTAAGAATACTTCTTTTTTCACGTAAAATTTCCTCTTTTTTTCTCATAAAATTCTAACTTCATACTTTATATAATATTAAAAAAAATGTTTTCTCATATACCACTTCTTTATTCCTGTAATACTATTGCTTTTTTTCTTATATAATAAATTTTTATTCATTTATCATTTTCTTTTTTGTCAAAACGCTAGGTAAAATAACAATTAACTGCAGAAAACATGCTCAAATATACTGTGTATGGCTTTATGTTTTTCCTTCTTGTGCATTTCCAAACTGTGTTAACGTATGTTAATAACAAAAACTGTATCTGCTTCAGTTTATCAGAAATGAGGGAAGAATTCATGGTCAACTTCAACTTTTGTTACTATGATTCATCTCCTGCGGCTGCATCTGCGCAGCACGAGATAGAAAACACTATTTCCCAGAATGTCAGGGGAACTGAAGCATGTAAATACATTTCAATTGGCACATCAGTTTGAATGGTTAATGGCTGACCTCCAATTTTTCTAGAGAAAAGTTGGCGGGGAGAAATGGAGAGGAATAAAACACATATCCAGTAGACCAGAGGGAAAAAGGCTAACCAAGCACGCTAAATGCTTCTCACCATTGTACGTTGGAAGCGTTAACTATGTGGACAACTTGGAGAATCGCTTAGGAAAAGTTCAGAGGAAGCACAAGGATAGTAACTTTTCTGATTTTTTTTTCTCATTTGCTTCTCCCACAGCTTAGAGACAACCACCCGCCAGCCCCTCCAGAGCGATGATAAGAAAGCAGCAGACAAGAGGCTGGACACTGCAGACAGAAATGGCTGCATGAAAGGAAAAGGACGCAAACACCGCAGTCACCGCAGGGCCAGGAGGTTAGATGGTCTTTATCTTCTCACAACTGCCAAGTATGAGCTATTGAAAAAAACAGAGAATGAGCACTGACCTCAAAGAGTAAGCCTTTTTGAAGAGAAAGAAAAAGTGGACAAATCAATGCCCTCTAAAGCTGAAAGACTGTTGACCACACAACTTTTCTGTTTGTTTTGCGGTTGCCTTTGTAGATTAAAGTGGTGCAGATAACGACTTTTAACAGCACTACAAAAACTCTGTCAGGGTTTGACTCTCAGAGAGAAAACAGAGCTAATATCCATGTTCTAAGCAGTCTTATCAGGTCGGGCCCAATGGAGACAAACACAAACAATCATTCAAATCCTCTCACCATCACCTCCAACCAAAAGTCTTTACTTCACAGACTGAGAATCATTTCCAGGGCTTCTTATTCTGAGGTGAGAAAAATCAATTCAGGCACATTTTTTCCCCCAAAGAAACATCTTAATTAATCTGACACCATGAAAGCCTTTGCAGTCGCAACCGCAGCAAAGCAGGCAGCGATATGTAAAACACACCTCAGCCGCACCAGAGGAGTGTGTGAGAGGATCACAGATTTGAATCGCTTCTCTGTGGATGATCTTGAGCCAGCGGCTGCTACTCTTTGTTTTTGAGTTTAACTGGGAACAGAGAGAATGTTTTGCTTTCTGATGATCATATTCTGGTTTGTGTGTGTGTGCCAGAAGAAACTTCTGCGTGAAAGACGATTTGTAGTGCTTTTGATTCTTGAACTTTTTTTTACAGTTGAACCTACACTGCAGGCATTCTCTGTTCCGTAAATCTATAGGGCAGCAAAACATACAGAGAGATTTGAAGTCGATGTGACACAGCAAACCAGACCTTTTTAATTCTGCAAGGAAGGATTAAAATCCTACTACCAACTGTGTGACAGTGTACATTTACTGAAGTCCTCTTCTTGGAACATGACCTGAGTATTCTTTTGTGTACTTAATGTTATATTTATTATCCAGTACATATTAAAGCCATAACGTATCCTTCATAATGCACAATTTAAAATATAACTATATATAATAAGGAAAAAAAGTTTAGGTCTAATGTCTACATCAGCAGCATGAAAACGTATTTGCCTCCCTGAAAATAAAACCTAGTTTTGTCTGATTTAGCAGAAACAAATGCTTCTGATAACTGAAGAACAATCTCTGTCTCTTCTTCATAGTACGGCTTTAGGGCACTCACACTGGAGGTTCCATGAGCATGATCTTTCTATGTGCAACTAAAGCACCTCATTCTAGAACTGTAATTAAATTGTGTTCCTTTTGAATTATACAGGGTTGGACTTACTCTTCTGCTTGTAATTATTGTTCTGCTGCTACACTTCACCTTCAACTTACAAACCGAGCACCAGACATTCTTTCTCCGAATTTTCTTCTAGAGAGCAGAAATCGCGTTTTCCTCGATTATGTCAAGTGTACCTGGCTCAGAAGCAGCAAAACATCCCATCAACATCATACTGCCACCATCATGCTTGAGTAGAGGCTTATTCTTCCTTTTGTGGAATGCTGTTTTGTCCATCCCAGATCCCGTGGTGGAATTTTGGCCCGCTTATCTTATGCGTTACAGTCAAGTCAAGTAAATGTTATTTATATAGGGCTAAATCAAAATCAACCTCAAGACACTTTCCAAAAAATCAGGTCTAGACTGTACATGTCCAAGTTTGTCGCAGATCATGTTCTTGTGAACACAATAACTAAAAAACGTCAGTCCAACACTAGGGGGAGCTTTATCTCCAAAAATTTCTCAACCTTTGGTCCGATTGAGTGCATAATTGATTCATATGAATTGACTCAATGGGATCTACCTTGTATATATAATATTGTCCTCTGGCAGCTAAAAATTTCACCCACTAGTGGGAGCTTTTTACGGAAAATACTATTTTCCGGACATACCTCAAAAACGATTTCATCAATCATTTTCAAACTTTATACCCACGTAGACCTTGGTGGGTGGAAGAACCTCTACTGGGCCATAATTTCTCAACCATTAATCCAGCAATTTTGGCGCGTAAACTCAGGGAAATCTATCGGGGACGACAGCTTAGGTCTAGTTCTTACAGTTACCCAACAATATCCCCATGAGCAAGCACTTGGGGACAAAGGCGGGAAAAAAAACTGTTTGTGATTTAACGGGTCTTTTCACATCTGGTCACAGCATTTCAATAGGGTTGAATTCTTTGATGGATCTTTGATAACAATTAGTTTTAATCCTTTATTGCACTTCATAACAAGCAGTGTGGGCATCCTGCAACCCTTTCATGCCCGAATTACGACAAATCAATAAAAGACAAGAAAGTAAAAAACATTTTTGAATTTAGCCTAGAATAAGACCAAGCAAAGAATTGTATGTGATTCATTTTACTTCATGAGTTTGGCTTCGATCACACCCAAATTTATCTAACATCCTGAAACTACGTATTTTCTGATAATAAAATCAGGCTTTGCTGCCTTTTCCATGAGATCAACACCTTGTATCTGTGGATCAGATCACAACCCTGGGAAGTGTAGGAAGTGAGACTGACGAGACAGAAAAGCAGCTGAACCGTGATATGATTGAGATTCTGCATTCATGCACACTGACTGTTCCAAAAGTTATAATTAACAGATCAGAAGTGACCAAAAATAGAAGAAATGCATGAAATATATGTATTTTCCTTTTTATTAAAAAAATAATAGTGTAGTGGATTAATCTCCCAATTCTTTGTCTCAGAAAAAAGCCTGTTCAGAAAACTGTGTCTTCCTTGCGTGTGATTGACCGGAAACAGCCTGTTTTAGCAGAGCAACCAATCTTAATAATAGCTTGAAATAACAAGATGATTTCCTTCTATAAAGAGTGTGTTTGCAATTCAAGGAATGCTTTATAAAGTAGCTGTTAGCTAAGAGCCATGAAAAATGAATAATATCCGTTAACTTCTGCTGAGTCACTGAGAATATCTAATTTCATGAAAGCCTTCCCTGAACTAAGGTAGCAAAACCCGTCTCTATCAGAACTGAACCAAACACAATCCGGTATCTGACACCAAGCAAGAGGTGCCTTTTATACTTAATGACACCTCTGGGATGTACTGTAGTTATACGTATACATTTATGGCATTTGTGAATGACTACGGTAGTGAAAGACGAAACATGGTTTTCAGGAAAATAGGACGCATTCAGCGATGAAAATGTTCTCTTCATATGTCCCAAAATCCCTTTTCCATACACCATTGTCACGTGCAATCACAGTTCCCAGTGTAGCTGGCAGTTGACAGTTCCCTCATTCTGTATTTCATTCTCACCAGCCTATGAGAGGAAAGTGTTACTGCAGACAAAGAAAAAATGCAAATGTGTGCCTCGTGCTCTCTTTGTATGAAGCCAGAGTGGTAGAGGTGTTAATGAGTGACAAAGCGTTCTCATTACCAGGAGAGCGTACTTGGGCCAGGTCTGTCTAATCACCTTTAATGCATTTCAGTTTCTAATGCTTCGGAACTGCCGACTGCAACAAGAAGGGGCATTTATTACAGCCAGACAGTCTTCTGCTTCCAATGAGATCGCATATAGTCTCCAGAGCTCTGCACTCCCATACATCAAGCCAGAGTGCAGTTTGTCACTGTCGTGCTGAATCCATTCTAATCATGCTTACTTGTAGTGCAGCCCACTGTTTGTGTAACGTAAAGGTACAATATCTGGAATTTTGACTTGATGAGTCAAAACGTAACCTCCAATCAGAATAAGAGGGCTTAAAATGTGTCTAAAATTTGAAAATGATCCATCAAATACTTGATTTGCTTTGTTAACGTGAAGGATCTGCAGCAGACGCAAAATCATAATATATTAATTCCCCTCGTAGTCGGGGATTTATTTAAAATCGGGTATATGTTTAACGTGCAAAATATACAGTACATTGTGCTCAAAGCAGACCAAAGCAGACCAAACAATAAAGACCACAAAAAGATATGAAGCAAGAAATTTAAAATGAGCAAAAGACATCAGAATAAAGTGTTTAACACAAATACAAATACTGGCTGAAAACTAAATCATGGAAAACATATTCTGGAATAGTGAAGTTAGACACAAGCTGAAATGCCAGCTGGAAGAGGAAAACGGAGTGTCTAAAGACACATGGACGGATAAACTGATGAATTACAGGTGAAGCCAGTGTTCCAATGCAACACTGCTGCAGTGGGGTGTGGATGGATCAACAATCTACAGCCACATAAAGAAGATGATAAGGAGTGCAGAGAGCAGGCAGGGGAAACCATCTTAAACAGGAAGTTATGGACTGTTCACACAATTGTTTTTGCAGGAAATGAGAGCCTTTTATTTCCGTTTGGCTTTCGTTTACACTGCAATTTTGTTTTGGGAATGAAAACTTAGAAAAACACGTTCCAGAGCGCAATGTTTGGATAAGACGAAGAAAATGTAATGATCCAGCCTCAATTAGTGCGTGAAAACAATGTTTTCAGCCTAACAGCCATGCATATACACAAAAACAACACAAACGATGGTGGGACATTGAGATGTTTGTGCTGCAGACTCTATCGCTGCTAAATTTATTCAGGCTCCTCCAGCAAAAGTTTCTGCACCATTCAGGAGCAGGACCACAGTCTTATTCTGTGATGTTGATCTGGAAAATGTACTGCCCCGGCTACTGACCAGGCACGCATACTGCAGCCGTGTTTGTTGTAATGTTAGTCAGTTTGTGTGCACAAGAATCATTCTAGTAAAGTTAAGTTAAGTAAAGTAAAAAAAACGTAAAGACAGAGGAAACAATTTTCCATTCAAGCCCACCGTTACAATAAGCTTATAAAATGAAAATAGGAATAAAAGATGTAAATCCCACTCCTTTCGCATTTAGTCTTATAAAGGCTTCCCGTTTAAATTTTAAGAGGAGTCGTTAAAGCATTTTGTTGCCTCGCGCCTCAGATAGTCATTCATTCATTCATTCATTCATATAAATTCATAGAAGCTGTCTGTGTTGTGATTGCCTCGAGCATGTCTTTTGCGTCCTCAAATTTTCCTAATCAAGTCCTGTTTGGTGGCTAACTTATAGTTGAGAATTAGGAAATCACTTGGATCATTAATCAGGTTATTTTGTTGTTGTTTTGTTTGTTGTTGTTTTTACATTGGGCAGCGAAAAAAACAACTAATCTGATGGGTCATCACAGCTGATGGTGTAAAAATAAAGCTGAGGCTCTCTCATCGTCTCCGCATCCTTGTCCAAACAGCAACTTATTACTTGGAAGATAATGGATCCTGACAATGATTGACAAAAGTGACAGAAATTATGACAAATCCCTTTCAAAATAGTTACAGATGATTTTTTATCTTTCAATTAATTGATAAATAAGCTAATCATATCCATTTTTATCTAAACAATTTTTAAATCAGGATGCTATCACAAAAGATTGAAATCAAAGCTTTCTTCTCAGTGGAATTTGGAGATATGTACTTGATGGGATCAGCTGGGGTTGATTCAAAGTATTATTGTCTCTCCCTTGATCTCCTTGAAAAAGTATAAGGGGTACAGTGCACCAACCCCAGGGACTTTCATGATGCATTTCCAAGGGTCCCAAAGGTTGCCGTCGAGGTTTTCTACTGTTGGGCTATAGGTAGGAGAATGGTGAGCTTGCCGGCGGTTCCTCTGCTATGACACTGATTGGATGTCCCTCCACCAGCTTACTTTCCGGCATTTCAGCCTCGATTTTACAAACAATTCATTTAAAGAACATTTCAGCACGTAAATAAATAGCATTAATATCAAAGCCACCTGCTTGACAGTCACTCAAATGATCCCCCAAGAGATGGTGTACAGAAGATGCTGAGGGATTTGACTTAACAGCATGTTGGAATGAACAATCATATATCATGACAAAGGTGGCACGCTGATTCTCCTGCTATGCCCTAAGAAGTTGATTACTTAGGCATCAGTTCAGTGTGTCTAATTGTACCCTTATTCTATCGTATGTGCTTTTCATTAGGCTTCATGGTGCCATACAAGCTCCCTCCTCAATTCTGATTTAACTCACACCATCCTCTCAATATCTCCCAGCAAACTTTATTGTCATCCTCATCTAAGCCTGTGCGGCTGAGGTTCAGTCAAAAGCATCTTGTTGCAGGTGTGCAAGCCTTTCCTGTGCATCAGTCCACACGCCCCTTCATGCTTTAAGAATTTCAGTCTGCCCTTGAAAGGCTCTTCAACGAGTCAATGGAGCTTCAAAGGCAGTTGTCTACTTTTCAACATTAGTTATTTTAGAGCACCTCTGGACAGCAAACACGGTCTACAGATGGAGTCCAAGTTTATTTCTTTGTAATGATGGATTCACATTTGAGCAAAGGAATGCATGGAGCAAAGGATTTGCATGTGTGTTTGTAGGTGGACATGTGTGCAGGTGCCTATTGTGTGCAGGAGACACAATACACTGCAAAATTCTCTGGTTTACAAATACCACCTAAATCTGTTTAAGAACAATGAGAGCCAAAATTTATAATTATTTTGTCATTATTCTCTCTAACCTCTAGTAAAGCAGCTTGTCTTTAAAAGTAGTCCTGATAGCGTTTAGCGATGTGCTAGTATGATGACAGAAATAAGTGGACAGTCCGTATCTTCCTGCAGAAAATACTCTCTCTTATCATTTACCCCTGACTTCGTACAGTAAGTCTTAAAGTTATTGAGTTTTTTTCATCAAAAATGTGCAAAATGACTTTGTGAAAAGGATTAGTGTGTTATTGCAAAACCTCTCAGCATCTGCCAGTGAAAACAACTGTATAATGTAGTAAGATTAAAAATCTAGTTCGCACATCACTTTTTAAACATTTTTAGTCTACAAAATTCGACATATTGGCAAAAACAAAGAATTTGAAATGGGAAATGGATATAGAATGTCTACAGAGCTCTGCCAAAACACAAAAATCAAACAGAAGGGAAGACAATTGATTTCTTCACATACAATTTAAGATGTTCACAAGCAGTACCCATAAGTCAAGTCCAGGGGATTGTTGTATGAAGTGAACGCCTACAGTATTTGTCTCGCTACTCATCCTCGTCGGCTTTAACAAGAGGAAGAAGGTCATAACAGAGAGGGGAATAAAAATTCAAATAGCAAATAGATGTTAAGTCTATCTGCGCTAGTTGTAGATATGATGTATTGCTGATGAAACCCATGTTGTCACCAGTCTTGACTTGAGTGAAGCTCACTGGTTTGTGATCTTTTTTATGCTTTGTTCGAGTGTGGATAGGATTTCATCATTCTGTTGTGATGGGATCATCTAATGTGGGAAATTTTGCACACAGATAATCTCGTGTCTGTTTGCAAGGATCAGCCAGGACGCGTTTATGTAATGCCAGTGATGAGTGGTGGGGATTAGTTTTACCCTACATTCCCGATTATTTATCTGCAAAGATTCTATGGGGAAAAGGACTTCAATAAAGCGAGTTTCACATTTTCTCACTGAGAAAAGTGTAAGAAGCATCTATGTGATAGCAGATAAATGAGAATATAAACAAGAAAACAATCCTGTGAAAGGAGAATTAAATATTGATGCTTTGTTAATTTTCTGCTGGCATTGCTTCCCTGATGCGATAATATTTCACCACTCAAAGGTCTTGAACATTATTTTTCCGTTTCTCAAGGGGTAGTTCGGCCATATTATGTAAGAAAGCATTTTATTTTTTCACTTACCTTAAATGCTGTTTATTAATAAGAATCACGGTTGTTGCTTAGAGTTTTAGGAACAAGGAAATCGCATAGATTAAATACACAGATGACTGATTTACTGGCTGGTTAGACATGTGTTTTGTGCCGCTAGATGACTTGCTTGTGGCTTCTTTTTGATGACCCTTTTGACAAGGTAGTAAATTTTTGGTTTAGTTTAAATAAATAATTTTTTGTTATTAAACTGACAATCTGCCTGTTGTCTCTTTCCCTTTTGAAGAAAACATGAGTACATAACAAAAAGAATGTAGCCCTGCTCCAAATATAAATTTAGGATTATGTTTTTGTGAAAAAAACGGACCCAAATACAAACAATAAGGGGCAGACAAAAAGGAAAGTCCAAACAAAAGAAGAAAATGTACAAACCACCAGGGAAATTTACCAATAAGAGATGACCGAGAGGAAACAGAAAGGAGGCATGGCGGTGCGAACGCAACAGAGAGTAGGAGAGAAACTAGACGCAGCTTGAGAGAAAACGCAGTTGAAAATAATGGACACAAGACACAAAAGAGGAAACTTTAAAGGAAAAAAACATTGATAGACACAGAGATTAGCAAACAGGGACAGAAAAGAACAAGGAAAATAAAAGAACTCAGAGCAGAGGACAACAGAGAGGGAATAGGGCAAAATACAGTTTTCCAAAATAATTTCTACTACTGCTACTACTATTACCACTACTCCAAATAATAACAATAATAATAATAATAATAATAATAATAATAATAATAATAATAACATAAAGAAAGAAAGATAGACCCTCAGCATCGTTCATAAATACAGTTTCTGGGATTCAAAAAAGTGTTTCGTACACAGTAAAATGTGCTCCTCGCCACGCTGACTTCCTTCTACTGATAGTTTGCTTTTTCTATTCCGTCCCTGGAATGAACACATTGGTGTCCCCTCTCTGTCCCCTCCGCTGTCTCTGTTTGCAGTTCCTCCTTTGATCAAGTCTCCCCTCGGCCCAAAGGAAAGAAGAAGAAAAGAAAGTCTGAGAGGAAGAAGAAAAGGAAAAGGTCAGTTCACAAAATGAGATGACTGAGCAGCACAATGTAAGCCTGTCATGTTCCCTGAAATGATAAATTGAGAGGTAGACAAGAGAAAACTCATTTTAACATGATTTTCCTGCTACAGGTCTTCCTCCCAAAGCCTGTCGCCTCTCAGGAAGAAGAAAAAGAAGAAGAAGAAGACCTCCAAGAGAAGCAAGCGGCATAGGTAGCTGTTGTATAATTTGACAATTTGGTCGTGGCGTTTATATTTAAGTTGACTAAAATCTATTTTATTTTCCTATATCAGATATACCTCCAAAAAGTCAAAACACAGGTATGTAAATGATTATTATGGGATGTTGTTTCTTTTTTTCCAATAACTCCTGCGTGAGTGTATTTGTAATTTCTGATGATAAATTATTAGAATTTTCCCTTATGGCTACATTATTGTGATAAATAATTACAGTAAGAAACCGGTCAGTCTTATTACCGCTCACACCTGAATCTATTCTTCTCACCCCACCAGCTCTTCCCGTTTAAAACATAAGCAGAAGTATGAGCGCAAACACAAGAAAAGGTCAGTCTCTGCATCAGAATCATTCATTCATTATCTGCTGCTTATCCTGTTCAGGGTCATGGGGGGCTGGGGCCTATCCCAGCTAACATCAGGCGAGAGGCGGGGTACACCCTGGACAAGTCGCCAGTTCATTGCAGGGCAGACACACATAGAGACATACAACCACACACACTTACAGTCACACTTAACTCCTACGGGCAATTTTGTGTCACCAATTCACCTGTATCACATGTTTTTGGACTGTGGGAGGAAGAACCCACACAGACACAGGGAGAACATGCAAACTCTGCACAGAAAGACTTTCTTGCTGTGAGGCAGCAGCACTAACCACTGCGCCACCGTGCCGCCGCATCGGAATCATGGACTATCTTAATCCTACACAAATTTCCTGACTCCCATGTAACAGATTCAGACCACAGGTCGCTGAGGGAGAAAGGGAAAGAATCATCCAAAATGCTCTCATGTAGGGGGGGGCATGGTGGGTGTCTATAGAAAAGTCCAGCTTTATTTTTCTGAGTAAAGCGTGAAAGAAAAGGGTCAGAAAGAGGAAAAGTGATTGAAAGCCTGAGCAACAAAGGGAGGGGAAGAAAGGGTGAAAGAAGGTTAAGAGAAACCAATTTAATACTTTGATCTTTCAGCATTTTGTTTTTCAACTTTGGATGAGTGGGCTGTTGTTTGTATACACAGATCCAAATCCGCTTCCTGTTAACTTCAGTAGAAACCACTGCTTTTTAGCTCCTTACAACTCTTTCTCGCCTCGCTGTGTTCTTCTTAAGCCTTTATTGCTCCTTTACGCTCTTGCCTTCTCTGATGCACCCTGCTTTTATCAAACACGTTTCCTGTACATGAGAGGTGGATTGGGAAAAAAAATACTTGAATTATCCTGATCTGACTGTACAATTAAAATTGTGAACCATGCAGATCAGGAAACAAGATCCAACAATGTCACGTATGTATTCATTATGGCTGTAACTAATAATCTACTGTATATCTATATTTGTCATACACCAACATTAACGTTATAACCACTGATGGGACCTGTCATTGGTTGGAATACATGAGGCAACAAGATCTGTTGCAAGCAGGAAAAATGGCTAACCATAAGGATTTGAGGCCATACTGCTAGATGATTGGGTCAGAGAATCTCGACTACTGCAGGTGTTGTTGTTTGTTGCCGGTCTTAGGTGGTCAGTGCCTTCCATAATTGTTGGCAAAAGCATAATAATCAACGTTTCTTGGGCATCCAAGGCTCATGGTGGTTTTGATAAAAAGGTGTCAGAACTGATGCATATGGAGGGGGGGAATGGCAGATCGGTCGTTATTCCCATGGTTACCTCCGTTCACCACCAAAAGTTCAATGGGTATCAAAACTGCACAATGGAGCATTGGTAGGAGATAGCCTGGTCTAATGATTCCCTTTTTCTTTTAAAGCATGCGGACGGTCAGGTGTTGTGCATAGAGCTCATTTTTATTCTATGGTTATATTTATATTCTATATTCTTGTTTTTATATTTGTATCTTAATGTTGTCTGTGTGTGTAATTAAATTTCAGAATGCTGCTGTAACAAGTCAAATTCCCAATTCCCGATCAATAAATTATTTCTAAGTCTAAATCTAAATCTATGTGCGTCACTTACCCAAGGAAGAGATGGAACCAGGATGCACTATGGGAAGAAGGCAAGCTGAGGGAGGCAGTATGATGCTTTGGGCAAAGATCTACTTCGATACGTACCACTCATTTAAACAGTGTCGCAGATTGAGTAGACGCCTTGATGGAAATACTATTCCCCAATGTCAGTGGCCTCTTCCTGCATTATAATGCTCCCGGCCACACTGCAAAAAAACGGTGAAGAAGTGAACACGTCAATGAGTTCATGGCGTTGACTTGGCCACTAAATTTCCAAGATCTCAGTCACATCAAGGGTCTTTTGGATGGGCTGGAGAAACAAGTATGATCGATGGAGGCCCCATTATTTCCTGAATTACCAGATCTGGATCTTCTGTTAACGTTTCGATGCCAGATATCAAAGTACACCTCAGAGGTTCCGCGCAGACCATGCCTCAGCCAGTCAGAGCTGCTTTTTGGGATTATGGGGAACCTACACACTATTATCTCATAATATAATCCAGAGTAATACATCAATTGGTTGATGGAACATTTTTTATTTAGTATGCTCCATTTTTAACTGGGTAAACAAAGCGACTGCTATGTCTTTACACTGTCTGTATAAAATAGGCGCACCTGACTCTGAACCAGTCTGTATATTATCAATAAATCTATTTGTCAAATTCAAAATCAGGACCCAAGTGAACAAGTGAATGACAGATGACTGCTCTGAACTTACTTGGGAATAACTGGGACAGGTACAATAAAAACTAAAATGTTTAGAAAAGTGAAAACTCTACTGTCCAACAGAGTAATGATCCATAGTTGTTGTTTTTTTGTTGTTGTTTTTTCAAAATTAGTGACTTTGTAGCTTGCTCAACCGCTCAGAGCACTTCAAAACACAAGCTAGCCTTCACCCATTCACGCGGTCGTGGCAGAGGTTACCATACAATGTGCTATCTGCTGATAAGGAGCATGTTTCATGAAACAGCCACTGACTTCAGGATCTCTCTCAAGGACACTTTGACATGTATGCTTCCCATCCAGAGAGAAAAATTCAACATTGGGTTAATGAAGCGCAAGATACAGGAAAAAACAGACATGAACTCAGGAAACACGAGGAGCATTTTTGGAAAAAGTAACCCGTGTACGTGGAAACCTTCAGCCCTCTGATTTGATTTTTTATTTATCTTCCTTGATAACTGGAAAATCCACATGCAGATTAGCTTGGCAGCATATATACATAAATACAACCATAAGTTGTTTTCTTCTCTAATTTTAATGTATGTAAGTTGAACATACATATGTATGAATGCATTGTGTCTATTGGGTCAGTATCCGTTCTGCCCTCTTGACCAGTTCACTCATTGAGATTTTTAATCTCAATAACAATTTACCTGGTAAAATGAAGGATATGATAATAATAATAAGAAATTTAAATTCAATTTAATTAATTAAATTTTCTCTGTGCTCAGATTTATATATACTTATGTACCTTTAATGGGCCTGCATGTAGGCTGTGTAACTATCTGTGATCATAATTTCACATCAAATATGGATTTAACAGTCCAATGGAAACAGTGTGACTCAATTCGACTTGTACTTGCTGTACTTTTTCTGTAGTTGTGCAAATAGACTTCCTGTGCCAAAAACCAAATATATCACAAACCATCAGTTACAGATTCCAAGATTATACAAAACTTAACAGATAGAAACAGCAAATTCTATTAATCAGAACAAAAATAATAATAGTAAGAAAAGGAATGATTTATAAGGCATGAAAATAAGATAAAAATGATGATGGTGATGAAACCAAAAGGCTTAAAGAATTTAGTTTAAATCAAATAACACAACAGTAAGTCTAAACAACAGGGTCGTTAGTTGTTTCTTAAACATGTGAACAACATACACAGGCTGGGAGACCAATGGGAGAGAAAATGTCTCTAAAGGTCGGGGTGAACTTTGTTTTGAGCTTGGGGGGAACAACCAAGAAACCCTGATCAGAGGACCCCAAACTTAATAAATAACAGTAATCATGAACTGACTTTTGAATTTAAGAAACAACTGTAAAGCGATCAGGTTTGGTGTTACATGAGACCTTGTGGAGAACTTTGCTCAAAGGATAAGCAGCATCGCCTTAAACCATTTCCAAAGATTATCCAGAGATACACATACACCGGGCGATCTATTATCACCAATGTACCATAGATAATTCTCCTCCGTCTCCATGCATTCACAAATGAAGAGCTGTTTCTCTTGAAAGCCACCAATGGACACCAGATCGAATGTTTTCACTTAGTTTCTATCAGCTAAGGCAACTGTAAATCATTAAATAACTACCGCTTGAATCAAAGTGTTCTTTGCTCCTTATCCGCTCGTCTCTCCTCTCACCTGCTCATCCCCCAGTTCACGGACTCACTCACGGCGGAGACGCCGCTATCAGAGGTCAGAGTCGGAGAGTTCTTCCTACCAGTCTTACACAGAGGACAGGTAGGCACCCATCCCTCCCTCTCCTCACCCCCCTCACTCCCTCAGATAATCTTATCAGCCCAAGGTGTCTTCCAAGTTCCTGCGCATACCGCAGTGATGACTGATAAGGCAGAGGTGACTTCCTAATCACTGCTTCACAGGAAATTGTCTAAATTCACCCCAAAGATCAATGCACTCAATTATAATGATATGTTAAAAATATTGAACTTGTGATAACATGATTTTGTTCTTCACAGATTTTATGCATTATACTTAAAAGGTTTGATGGTTCTTAAAGTCTTTGGTGTGGATTAATCCTTTAATTATTATTGTTGATTATTTAATGAAGAATATCTATTGTCCTTAATATAAGGAAAGCATTTTATAGCATATTTTTAACACAGTAGAAAATTTAAAATGCTTACTTTCATGAATGATGCAAACCTGCAAATAAAGGTTGAACCACACGCCACAAATGCCTATCAGAGAATGATGAATGGTGCGAAAACCACAACATCTTATCTTCCATAATGTGCAGCTCTGCCTTGACTCTAAATGTAATCACATCAAGCAGAACATTTGCATTGCATTCGATGTGAACACAGCATATCATTTTCAACTAGAACGCACTCAGGAAGCACAGCATCGGCTCGGCTCAACAGTTCCCAAAGTAGACATTATTGTAATCAGAATTCATTAGATAGCTTTTTTTTTAGGATATTTTCTCATTTTTGAACCCATGTAAATAATACAATTCCCTCTGAATTTAAATTGATAATCCTTACCTACCATAGGTAGTGTGTTACTTAAGACGCATTTCATAATTATGTGCTATGCTTGTGATGTCATGGCGTAACAGCAGGAAAATTCAATTACTCCTGGGAAATGACAAAAGCTACCTTTACGTTAAATTTCATGCAGATTCGTCCATTAACTTATGAGTTATTGGCAAAAACCTCCAAAAGTGTCCTTCCTCCCAAAGGTTAAGAAAACATTATTATGATGAAACATCTTGATGTCATGATGTTACATCACCAAAAAACATTATTTTCCGCTATAACATGCTATAACCTACGTCTGGGTAAAACTTCATGGAAATCCTTCCATTAGTTTATAAGTTATTTCAGAATAAAAAATCACACAAGTTTTCGCCATAGTTAAGAAAACCTATTTAGTATGTCACATCGAAGCCGTTACGACACCAACATTTAATGATCTTTAGGATATGCCAAAACTTACCTCTGGGTAAAACGTCAGGCAAATAACTCCAGTTTTCCCCTTATTTGATTTATTTATTCATTTTATTTATTTATTTTTATTTAAACGTTTATTGAGCAGGGACAAAGACATTGAACATTATTTCATATAAAATACAAAATAGATATCATGTACACAGGTTTGTAGCCGAGGCTAATTTGCAACCCCTGTCCCTGGTTAGGTCTTTACAATCTTTATCTTGCTAACAAACAGACATTTGAGAGATAATGTCTGAGATCACCCGATCTGTAATATTACTTGGATGTAGATTAGACTTTCATGAGTAGCAGATCTTATTTTTGGGATGTTTTCCAAGCAATCCAGGTTTAGACAGGCTAAAGACAAAGAATCAAATGCCACCAGAAACAGTACCTTTGCTGAGTAAAAGGAATTTTGAGCATAAAAGCAAATTTTTTATTGAGCTTAATATACGTTCATCAACTACGAATCTGTGTAACAATAAAGAAACAATTTAACTTTTTCCACAGTTTTTCCTTCAGTGTACAGTCACGGTTTGTAATTAAGATTTCAAGATTTCATGAAAATTCTCTCAAGTGAAGAATTGACTAATGAAAAAAAATGATTGTCCCACAGACAACGTCTGCAGAGATCTGTGGTGCGTCAAGCATTAGGAGACCTGTCAGCTGTAGTGGAGGAAACCACTGGAGTGCTTGACCACGCAGATTTGAAGTGGAGGCCTGTCACCAAGTCAGTGTGTAAAACGGCTCCAAAAAATCGCTCCATCCTCTCAACCACCACCGTAAGTATACTTGAGGACTTTTGTTGGTGCTACCCTTTGTTCCACTTGATTTAAGTAAATCAACAAATTTGTTTCTGGCGCTTTCGTTCTGGAAGTTATTGTCCAAGAAAATAAAAATCTATCAAGCTAATTATTTAGATTTCCCTTCCACACACAGGTCATTTGGAAAATACAATTGGAATTTTTACAATTCTGCTATAGGAATACTGTTTAGTATTAAATACAATAAATGTACAAACTGTACAAAGCTTCACTCTTTGCTCAATTTTAATAAATATATAATAAATAAAGAGATTTAAATAAATAAAAATATTAGGTTTTTTTTTGGTTTTTTTTGTTAGTACTGTCATGATTTAAATATCCCTTGCCGTCACAGTAGTTATACAACTGGAAAATTTACAGAAATAAAATCCAAAATGTCCATCACAGTTAAAACCAATGATTCATGTCTTACTGACAAGGGCATTTTCTCACCAAACATTTGTATTTCCGTTAACGATACAACTGAAAGTCTAAGATTTTAAATTAAAAACATGGCTACAGAATGCTTTGATGTTTACTATATTTGCAATGACCTCGTATTGGCTTTTATACGTCTTGTACACTGGTGTGAAAACAAATGGCCACCCAGGAAGTTCAGCATTTTTTCTTTGCAATAGACAAATAAGTAAGAACAATATTTATTGCCATCAAATGTGCACCAAGCTGTGGTTAATGAGAACATATAGGGTAGATTTCAGAGGGGGCGTTAACCATTAATGTGTTCTGCTCTATAAACATAAACATGGCACTGCTTCTTCTATAGCACTGAGCTCATCCAGCGTAAGCTTGAAGGAGAGTGTGGTGAAGCAGGAGACCAGGACAAACAATGATCACTTTTGATAATCAATTTTAGAATTATTTGAGGGATTTTTTTGCCACTTCAATCTTTATTATTGCTAATTTTCATGGACCGACTTAGCTAAAGGAAAAAAACTGTGACTCAGAGGCTTGTTCATTTACACTATTTTTTTTTTTCTTGTGTTTTTTCTGTGACCGCTACATACCAGAGTGAGGACTGACAGAAGCAGGAAAAAAATAGTAATGCTTTCCCACTTTCGGCCCACTCAGTGTACTGCTTCCTGTTATTTCATCTAAATATTATACTATGAGCTTGAAGCTTCAGTTTTCAGACTGCAGACATGTCATCGAGCTGAAACAAAACCAGAAGATAGAAATATACATCCAATCTTTTTCAATATTCCCTGAAGAGCAGCATAAATGCAGTTAGATTCTCAAACTCATTGTCTCATGCTTATGGGAGCATGAAATATATTTAATTGCTCTCAAGCAATCATTAAATTATGCTAATTGCGCAGACCAATGTTATTAATTACACACATGGGGTTTTAATTGAAATTCGATAAATTAAACCATGTTTTAAATCATGCCTGGCGTTCAGTATCATGAGGTCTTACAGGGGGATGGCCCAGTGGGTCACTGAGAGGTCATTATTTCTCTGTGTTCGCTTTGTTTATGGCTTTAATTTTTTTGGCAAAAAAAAGACTGTCAAAATTCCAGAATCATATTTGCTTGATAAATGGAGAAAGCACTCCATAAAGGGACCGGTAGGTATCTGACAGGAAAACCTCTTAAAGTTGGTGGTTGACTGTAAAATATATCAATCCATTCTGTAAATATTCTCGTCGAATTTCTTGTGTGTTTTTATCCCCTTTGTTGTCACAAAAGAGCCTTAGCATAAACACCAAGTCAGTGATTATATATTAAATATTTGCAGACAGCTTTGGTAAAACTACATTGAGTAGACATTGAAGAATATCCTTGAAGGTTGAATCAGAGCCAACTTGACTTCTCATCTAAGAGGCTTCCTCAGTTCTAACTGACTGTCATGGGTCATTAAGGTCGATCCTATAGCCACCTGTCTAGAGGTTAAATGCCGGACCCCCACTGCTTAGTTAGACCAGAGGAATCCTCTTGGATAAGAAGTCCAGTAGCTTCTAATTCAACCTTGAAGGATTAACATGACCTGGATAAATGAGAATCCATACAAACATTGAAGAATATGTTTCTGTTAGTTCAATCTTTAATGTCGACTAAGCATTGATTGTGCTTAGATGCGATTCATTTATTCCCCAGGGAATGGTTCGCTTTGGCTTATTTACATACAGTACATTCAGAGAGTGTTCAGCTTTCCCTCAACCCTTATGAGTCTCAAAGTCCCAGCCGCGGAAGTAAGCTGCCTTCACCATGTTTCAACGTTGATATGGGTTTGGACAGGTGAAGTGCCTGGTTTCCTCCAGACAAAATGTTTGGAATTGAGGCCAAATAGTTCAATCTGGGTCTAATCAGACCAGAGAATCTTGTTTCTCACTGTTTGAAATGAAACACCATTAGGTGTTTCATTTCAAACTCCAATCAGGCTTTCTTCTGTCTTTCACTGAGGAGAAGCTTCCATCTGGCAAACCTGCCATAAAGCCGCGATCAGTGGAGTGTTATAGTGACGGTTGACCTTCTGCAAGTTCCTCCAATCTCAAAAGAGGTGCCTTGTCCCAATTTTTGCACTACGCCCCAAGGTCTTCATCGAGTTGCTCATTTAAGTTAGTTAGTAAAGCTGGCAAAACAACACGGCGAGCAACAGATTTATGAACGTCAATTTCTGATCAAAATACATTTCCCCTACACTTGAAAAAACAAAAGAAAATTGGGACACCCTACGGTGTTGCACCCCTTAGCGTGAACGCACAATTGAGGTGTACAAGTGTAACAACTGGGACAAGGCTAGGATCTCTGGAGCTCAGTCAGAGTGACCATCAGGGTCTTGGTCACCTCTCTTAACAAGGCCCTTCTGCCCCGATTGCTCACATTGGCTGGGAGGCCGACTCTAGGAAGAGCTCTGGTTTTTCAAAATTTTAAGGCATTTAAGAATTATGGAAGCCGGTGAGCTTTTGGGAAACGTCAATGCAACCATTTCTTCTAGCTTTACCAAGATCTCTGTCTGGACACAATCCTGACTCTGAGCTCTGCATACAGTTCTGTCGACCTTATGGCTTGTCTTTTTGCTATAACATGCATTGTCACCTGTGTGACCTCATATAAATAGGCGTGCGTCTTTCCAGTCAAGGTGTTTAAACATCTCTAAGATGATCAACAGAAATGAGAGGAAGCCGATCTAAATTTCAAGTGTCAAAGCAAATGGTCTAAACATATGTCAATGTGATATTTCACTTTTTCTTTTTTTTTTCTTTTTGCCTTGTTTTTGTGGGTATGGGGTGTAGATTGATGGATGGAAAATTGCATTCAAACAATTCTAGCATTAAGCTGCAACATAACAAAATGTAAAAAGGTGAAAGGATCTGAATACTTTCTGAATGCACTGTAATGTGAAAAACTCAGGAGGAAGGACCAGACCCTCTTCTAATTGTATTGCAACCAGGGAAGGGAGATCAGAATGTTCTGTGTTAAGTCAAGTATGATGCTTTTATTGTCATTATTTCTCTCTATCTCTTGTAATTAAGAAAACTGGGTGTAATATGGGAGTGCAGGAGTTTTACTCAGAAGCGCACTTTTTTAAGTATCCTGTGATTCTTCGCTCTCCAAAATCCCCCCCCCCCCCCAAAAAAAGGCACCAGTAAGGAAAGAAAAGGCAACATGCCAATAGTCTATCTGGCTCTGGTTTTTAAGAGAGGGTTATTGTCTTTTTCTTGCAATTCACAACTCTAATGATGCACTTATGTTGCCCGCTCTTCCCTTTTTCTTACACCTTACCTACTTAAGGAGGAAATCTTGATTGGTAAGTCGATGCTATCCGCAGATTGAGGGATTTACTTGTAGGTCGGTGCAGGCTGATTATTTACTTCTTACAGGAGAAAGAGCAAAGTCATCTGTCCTATTCTGAGGGCTTTCTAAGTTAGACTGATGGGACCTCTCTTTGTCTGCAATCCTTTTCATTTCTACATAATACAAAAATAACTTTTTGTGAAGTTTGTTCAATGTTCTTTAAATTAGGTTTTCAACGGGGCTATCTTTTTCTCTTCTCTTGAGGTAGAGCTGGTAGATCTTTCTTTCTTCTATGCTCCTTTGTTTTTCCTTTCATAGAATTGTTTTAGTTTAGAATAAATTTATGTAGATTTCTTCTTCGCGGATTTTATTTTGAATACATATCACTTTAGATTTATTCTGAGGTTAATCGCATGCCCCAAATTTGCATGATGTCTTATTCTTTCAAAGATTTTTGTCCCAAGAAAAAAATATATTTCTTCTGTGTTTTCAAGGGAATGTGTGCCTTTGTGCTTATAGTATTCACAGTGCATCAAAGCAGGTTCCACTTATCAACACACAGTTCATTTTGAACTTCAACATGCTTGTCTTATTTGCAGATTTTGTCATCAAAAACTGGAAGCGAGCTCTTACATGGAAAAGGGCCCCAGCATTTATCAAACCAGATGGCAGTTCCACACGATAACGATTCTGGGAATGACACATCTTCACCACCATCGAGCAAAACTGGAATTTCTGGAATTTCTGGGGCGAGTGTCACCGACACCAAGAGGAACCTCTGTAAACCTCTGGCCTCATTCTCTGAGAGAGATAATGCCTCTGATTCAGGAAACTCTGTCAACAGCTACACTTCCTTGTGCAAACCTTATGGAGAGGCCAACTTGCCTGCAACCCTTTTCAGGGGCAAAACAAAAAGGTGATGTTGTTATATTCATGCTTTGAGTGAGATCATTCGCCGGGCAGCATTTCTTGAGCAAACAACACAGAGTACAGTTTTGGCCTCCTAAATCACCTAAAAGCATTGAAGCATTGAAGCATGTTGCTCGCTTTTCTTTGCAGAGAGCACATAACGTTGGGGTGTCAAGTAGGGGTTGTGAGTGATCTCCAAAAGACCACCCGCTGTTCACAAAGGATGAGCAAGTCAAATCGGAGGCAACTGAAAGAGCTATCATCTAGCAGCAGGAGTCGGAGCAGATCCTCAAGAAGTTCCAGATATTCTGGACGCTATTCTCGAAGCCTGTCGTTGTCATCCTGCAGGTGAGTTAGGTACTTTTAGGTTTTATGTACGTATACCTAGTACATTTCCACTCAATTTCTATTTCCACATATGAGTTGTAAGCAATAGATATTTTATTTAATACACAGAACTCAAGTGATATATGTGAAAGGTTTTTAGCTCCCTGGATTTACCTGCACAGGAAGATTTGACACAGCTGGTATGGAAACAGGACCACTTATAGAAACCAAGGGACACATATATGTCAGATGAAACAAAATCCTTCTTTAATAAAACACTAAATGTTGCCTCAGGTGGGAGATAACAACACAATGTCACCATAAACCACAGCTTTATAATCACGATGGGTTATCATTCTTGTAAAGTATAAAGTACAGGATGATGTTGATGGAGATTTTCTTTATAATTTATGCAGCAACTATTAATGCTTTGTTCAATTCTGTGAAATAATGTCATTTTTGTCGTTGCCAGCTCGTACTCACGCTCACCGAGTTATTCCCCTGCTCTGCGGCGACGAGGCAGCATCACCAGCCTAAGCTCAAGAGGAAGCTATTCCAGATACAGCGCTGACAGGTAAACTGATCACGTCTTAATATTAGTGCTGAACAGGGACAAATGTGCGTTAACATTGTCAGTGAATAAACTCTCACATGGTTATGTCTGCTTCCCAGAGAACGGGATAGGAAGAGAAGGCCTAGTTCCAGAGAGAAACAAATGAATCATGCACATAAGATTAGGGGGAAGAAACGAAGACGCAGATCCTACTCTCCTATGAAGAAACGGAGGAGAGACTCCCCAAGCCATCTGGAGGCACGCAGAATCACAAGGTAGAGGTTTCACAGCCTACCTTTATACAACTAAAATACATATTTCTTATCATCAAAGGTAGCAAAATGCACACTGGTGTCACCCTCCACCCCCCTTTCCTTAAACTGATGCTTCTCTGTCAAGCGTGAGGTGTGTATCACTAAATTTAACCCTGAGGGTGAGATAAGCATCACCTCTTAATCCATACTAATATTAGGTATTACTTTTATCAAATAATGAGAGAAAGCCCGATTACGCCACCTTGGGAATTTCCACCAAGGAATTAATGGTATTCAACGATTGAAGGACACATTGGTTTGTTATACTTATAGGCAAGAGACGTGGTTCCAATTAAAAGTTGACACTTTATTTCACAATTTTACAAAAATCCTTTTAAAAGATGACTAATACACTGTTCAAAGGGGAGAGGGGGAAAGTGCATGTTGAGGTTTATTACTGAGATTTACCAATGGGGAGATGGTTCAGTGAGGGATGAGAGGGATCTCCAGGAGGAACACCAGAAATCCAAATCCAAATGATAGAATAGAATTACACAAAATAAACAACTTATGTAAAACGCACAACTATTCATAAAGAACCGAGATCACAGTATTTAATATGTAGTGATGAGCCCATGCCTATGTCACCCGATTCCATCAGTTCTCTACTCGGTGGAACATTTTACTATCTTTTCAATTTTAAAGGTTTTACTGCCCTCAACTTGGCCCAACCAGATATACAAGATTGTGAAGCAGTTCCTTCTGACCCTGGTAACTGTTAGGAAAAGAAAAGGCACAGTTAGGAAATGCTTGTAGGTGATTTCATGAATTATCATCATCTGCCCCAGGCTGATTATCAGAAAAATGAACCAACAACACAGTCAGTGTCCTATTTCAGCGACTCCTTCAAATACCGCCCAAAAATGCCCTTTTCCCTGACCCGCCTTATCCCAAGGTTTATTGCATGTCAATATGTCAACAGTACCTCCTTCTCTCAGCAGTGAACGAGGTACGTATCTGCCTTTAATTAAAATGTATGGATCTGTTTCTGTCACTATTATTCCTGTTTTCTATATTTAAACAACGATAAATCTTGCAATTACTAATATCATTGTTATTATAACTTCCCCTACAAGGTTTACTACAACCAGCTGAGAACCTCTCATTACCGCTACACTGGGGTTTTTACCGGGATTACTTATACGACACGGATTGTAGTAACATGATTTTAATTACTACTTATCGTCAACTAATCCATCAGTCAATATTCTTAGGTGGCAGACGTGGCTCTTCATGACACAACCCTAAGATGAAATTTGCTGCAGTTCCACACCGATTCAGTAACAACATTGGACAAGTTAAAAGTTGTTGAAAAACAAATGTGACCTGGCCTTCGATCACTGAACTGACAATGACAAAGGATGTGGTATCTCAAATGGGACCCAGAAAATGTAAGAGAGCAGTGGAAGTTGAACCATTTGAAAAAAGAAACTCCTTCAGAAGAAAGTTGGGAACAGCATGAAGACATTTTTTTGCGAGGAAAAAAGCCCTCTGCATCTTTTCTTTTCTTTTGATGAACGGATATTCCCCACTTCTGATAGAACCAACCTCTATTTACTACGACATGCAGAAATAGCATTTATATTTAGACGTAGCACTTCTTACACGTAAATGTATACTATAAATATATGATGGGATAAGTTTTAGCTCCGTGTATATAAACAGAGAGGGGTAGAGACATGGTATTGCCACCAATATGTAGCAGTAATAATATAGATTCAATAACTTAATTTGGATTGAGGCAGATTTTAATAGAACAAAGTCCTAATTGTGGCATCAAAAAAAAAAATGGAATCTGATCTGATTTAGGCCACTTCGATATGTTGTCCAAAATCCGATACGGGTCAGTTTTTTTTGCAATGACCCCAGTCAGAACCACCAGATCGAAATTAATTTATCTGTGAAAATGACCTTGACAGAGGTTTGAATCTGAATACTCTCTAGTTAGCTGAAATAGTGCTGATAAGAGTGATGGAACTGAACCAAAACTCTGCACTAAATGATTCAAGACTCTCTATCGAACTCAGGGGAACCGCAATCGTCTCAAAAAGGGTTATCTCATATAGATCTGTCAGATTTCTCACGGCCAGATCCAGACAGACGATGTTGTCAGGCCGAATGTAGCCCTTCTAGATGGGCGCAGTGTGGCAACACAATCATCAGAGTCCCTCACCGGAGATGATAAAACTGTTATTGAGCGGGTTCCTTCCAATCAAAGTTATTTCAGCCATTATTGTTAAAAATCGTTAGTTTGTGCAGCTTTAAAGTTTGGAAAACGCACACATTACAACTTTAATCATCCTGCTGGTGGTTGAAATAAATCTCACCCTTTTGAACTATCCACAGTGCCAGGAAGCGACCTATCCCTTACTTCCGACCCAGTCCTTCCTCTGGCAGTCGATCCAGCAGTGTGTCATCCTGGAGCAGCCTCTTCACACGCAGCCGCAGTCCCAGTCCCAGTCCCATCTACAGCTTCAGCCGGAGCCCGAGCGGGAACTACAGCTATTCTTCCTACAGGAGCTACAGCCGCAGTTCTTCCTGGAACTCCATTTTTGGGACCCGCAATCGCAGCAGGAGTCGCAGTTTGTTGAGCAAACGGAGCAAAATCCGGCATTAGCTTTCTCAAAGAAATTTAATGAACTGAGGCATCAGTCAAGTTTCCAAATCAGCATGGAGACAGCGGAGGTTGGCATCATGAGCTGTGTACATCTCTATGGTCTGCTTCATCGCGTGAGTGGAGGTGCCTCAGCTGGGATTTGACCATCATCCTTAGATGCAGTTTCACTCTGCACAGAGACCACTAGAGACTGAATGTATTTTTGTTTGTCTTTTTTTTTCTAGCCTTAGATGGTTCCTCCTGTACATATTAAATATAAACTGCACAAAAGACAGAGTTCTTGAAAGTGGTCCCAAAACATTGCTTTTACTTACTTTTTCTTCATTTAAAGTTCTTGCAAGTCACATTAAATGATTCTCTTAAGTGTAATGAACAAATATTTGTGCATAATAAGGCCTAAGAGGATCTATTGCTCAGTGCCAGGTCTGTATGATGTAGAGCTTGTGTAAACAATGAAGTGTTGTTCCAACATTTGATCTGGATTTTTTGATCATTTTTGATGGCTTCAGAAGAATCATTGTTAGGCGTGAGGAAAAAGTTTACCCCTCTGATCTTAGCACTTCACAAGGCGGAGAGCAGACATGTCTCCTTGGAAAAATGAATAAGGAAGGGGGACCTGATGGCAAGAAAACTGCCTTTCAGGTCACCAAATGTCAAATAAATGAATCCTCTGATCAGGAGGAAAACAATAGAAATGACAGAGAGAGGGACTGAACGAATGGATCTATTTTGGGAGAATTTTTTTATTAATCTTCTTCAGCCCAAATTTGGAGATTTTATTGACTGATTTCAAGAGATGAGATAAGATAAAGCTGAGTCTCATTTTGTGATGCAATGTTAATAATAAGTCTGAGTCTGCGGATCTTATAAATAGCATTCATTTCAAGTTCATTTTTCATCATGCTTTCTTGCTACAGCCAAACATATCAAATGTGTTTTACTGATGATTTGTTTCTCACAGAAAGTCAGCTTTTGAGCATCCTTTATATTTATTACTTATTTAATATTTATTGGTTTGTTGTTCCTCTCATCGGTGAGCAATGTTTCTATGCAACGTTGTCAGTTTTTACTACTTATGTCACTTCTCTGAAGCATGATTGGTTTGCTGTGAATTATTCTTAGGTTTCCCCACTCCTACTTAAAACTCAAAGAAAAAGCAGGTATTTGAAAGATTGAGGAACAAATCAAGGATGAGAAGGTTGTCCTACCCAACACTCTTTTTAATTATTTTTTTAAACAAACAAAACATTTAAGGAAATATGCTTATCTGCCTTCCTGTTGAGAGTTATATTAGGGGGTTCATACCACTGCCATGTTTGTCTGTTCAATACTGCATGAAACTAAGGCCGACTACCTGACCATAAAGACAGAAATGGGGAAACAGTTGAGAAGGTTCTATGAAAATATTAACAAAGTCTGCCTGCCAGCATCTCTAAAGCTCACTTTTAAATGTATACCGTTTTAACCAGATTGAATAAATTTGATCAGAAAAGACAAGTGAATGCAGTGAATATAATCGTTAAATACAGCAGATGATGTGTGATGTCAAAGACGTCTGTTAGAACATCTCTGGCAAATACACCCTTCAGGGATATTGTGTGATTGAAGGACTTCTAATGTGGGGAGCGGCAGGTTATATACTACTCTAAATCCAGACACTGGTGGTGGTGGCTGATGACTTTTCTGAGGCAGATGAAGTTAAAGAGGCTTATGAAATGATGAAGACGGTGAAACTGTGAAGGCTGAGCAGTGATAGAGTAGATGGGACGACATGTATGACACCCATAGAAATGAACTAGAGATCCAGAGTGAATCATATTTAAACACATGGGGGATGATGCTCTGATATTTAGTGTTTGTCAGTGGGCTATTTAATAGATGTGACTGGCTTATGAGAACAGCTGATAGTGAAAGCCCCAGACAATTAAGGTCCTATATAAAAAAATTAAGGAAAGTACTTTGAATAAATTGAATATATTCACAACTGTGTTTTTGCTCATGTAGACTCAGCAGAAAGAAAGATTTTTTATATGTTAGATGAGATAAGCCCTTTATATCTACAAAGGGAGTGGCTCCGCTTGCATTCAGACTATAGTGTTGTACGACCAATTTGTAGCGTTTACTTTTACCTCTTAAAACCATGATGGGTGGTATAACTTTTGTCCTTATAGAAGTTTGTGAATCATACTTAATTAGCAAAAGAAAAGCAACGGAAAGTGAAACCTGAAGGTAAACATGAGGACTTGAGTCGTAAAACCCCTGAGGTGTAAACTGGCGGCACCCGTGCAGTCCGAGACAGCTGCACAGTTTTTTTTCTTAATAAAACCAAATACTATTCTAAAGGAAATATTATCACTTCGGCTACTTGATGTTGAAGGTAACATCTTTTTGACAGACAACACCATTCACCCCTGGATGTAATACAGGTTGCAAGCTGGTACATCTCCATTAGAAGACACTAACTTATACAAACTGCATCTTTAAGACAGACCATGTCTGAATATGTGATTGACAGGATAGTATGATAACTTAACTACGATCCTCATATGCAAAGAAATAATCTCCCTGTCTGGACTTTCACTTAAGTTTCACCATTAAATCAGAAGCTGTGTTTCACTGAAGATTTTCAGGTGGATTTTTCCCAATTATATACAAGGATCCTACAATATTGCCAGTTTTCCCGGAAACCTAAAAAATCACTCCGCCCTGTGCTCTTACGCTCTTTTTATACAGGTGTACCAAATGAGATATACTGTATCGGGTTAATGAACTTTTGATTCCAATGATTATTTTCTCATTAAAGGACAGAAGCAGAGGAACTGCTCCTTTAATTCCCGTCCTTTAACAAAACTGAGAGAGTCCGTTGCTGAACATAGCTTAGTCTCTTTAAAAAAGCAAATAAGCATATTTTCTCAAATGAGGTTCATATTCATGCTGCTTTAACTCCAGAGTTTGAATCTATAAAAAGAGAGATTTGAACCTGCCACTCTGTATTGTTAAAAAAGTCCTACTTTTCACTCACTTGTGATCCATCATGCTGTCTGTGTAAGTGCTGCAGGCCTGATAAGCTGCTCTCTATGCACTCAATACTCCGTTTATTTCCCTGAATGTCAGCTAAAGGGACGGGTTAAATGCAGACATACATTTCACAAAGTTGTACTGTATATATTTACTGTGTAACATGTGATAAAGAAAGGAAAGATTAGAAAGATTATAAATAGGAAAAGTGAGAGAAAATTGAAGGGGAATAGGAAGAATCAGTGTTGACTAGGGGACGACTTGTGTAGTCATGTAGATATATATTTTTTAGATGGGCAGCCAGGCTGGTGGGACCCTCTCCCTCTCACAATTTATAGATTTCATCAGTTTGTGTGCAGAGTCATTTTGAGTATGTGATTATTATGTTGCAAATATACGTCTGCATTGTACGAGTAATTCGAGTAATGTGTGAATATTGGGTTTACAGAATGTAATTTGGCCTTTTTGGATGTTCAAATATTTGGTATGGATATGATGCATTCAAAGACAGTCAGTCGTAGAGTCAGTCATGAAGCATCAATCAATGAACTCTAGATACCTGTATCGTTGTGCGAACGATCTTTTGTTGTTTTGAAAGTTCTCAAAAACAAGGTCATACAGCAATAGTGACCAGCTGTTTCTGTGTTACATTATGCATACTCTCCCGGTTTACATCGTCACATTTTATCATGAGTCAGCGTGAAATCAACATTGTTATGTCTTCTGACTGAACTGTACCCGCCATCACCCATAAAATCAACTTCCCTTTGACTGCATGTTTAAAAAAAAGCTCTATAAAATCATGCTCTGAATAAAACGCAGCTGCAGTTCTGTTTTATGTCCTGAATACAGATGAAAACAAACGTATCTAGCCCAGCGACCATGGGGGCTATCCTCACAATGTTGTCTGTTGGCTGTTTTGTTTAATCCTTGTGGTTGCATCAGTGTTTGACCTGAAGCTCTGAGTTGTTATCTATTAAAATGCCATGACTCACCCACAGGAGTTAGTCTCCAGCTCTGGGACAGGAGCACCATGTGGAACTTCATTTGGTAAAAGGGGGGGCTGGTCTTTGGTCAGCTGTTGCTCAGGCTCTGCAAGAAATATCCACCACAGGAAGTCATTTCATCTTAAAGGATGTCTTAAGATGTTTTTGTTCATTCTAACAAATATGTCAGACAGTTGACTTGGACAGAACAAGTTATTTATGCAACTCATTTTCTAAACTATAAAGATTTGGAGATTCTGTCGAATAACTTGAATGGATATTTTTTACAGTGTGTGATCGCTCCAGATCCTCCCAGCAAATTCCAGACATTTGCTCTGTGCCTGCTGACCATCTGGGAAATGCAGAGCCGGTATAAAAGCCACCGCCAGAAGGAATTACTGGAGGCTTTAGGAGAGGAGCGTACAACTTCAGTGTTGTGTGGATCCATAGGTTGGCTGACTACGTAATGGTGATCCAAAAGTTCTATCACACATATAAATAGTTCATTGTTTCCCTAGAGAAAGTAGTCTTTGTTAGTTTTTTAGGTTTTCTCTAGTTAAAAGTTTCCTGTAAGTCTAGCTGGAGTTGTGACATGGCAGAGGGAGACTTCTACACCATAGGGAGCCGACAGAGGTTTCCCAGACACGCCTTTGGAGAGTCTCCGTTCAGGGATCAGCTCGCGTCCCGGTTTATGGACGATGACTTTGGGATGCCTCCGTTCTCTGATGATCTGGCGATGGACTGGCCGGGCTGGGTTCGACCGGGTCGGCTAGGCACGCGCCTCAGCTCGTCGCCCTTCGGCAGCAGTTTACGTACAGGTTTCCCGGCGCGTCAGTCCACGGGGAGCCCCACGCTGTTCACCAGCAGGTACAGCGAGCCTTCACCCCGCAGCTCACCCACCAGCACCGGGGGGGAGCCCTGGAAAGTTTGCGTGAATGTCCACAGCTTCAAACCGGAAGAACTGGGCGTAAGAACCAGAGACGGGTTTGTAGAAGTGTCAGGTGAGTCCACTCTGGTATCCCTCTATAAAGTAACTAAGTACTTTTACTCAGGTACTCTGCAGTTGCTGTCGTCCACTGCTCTTTATTAGTGGTGGTGGACAGTAACTACATCAGTAAATACTACATCAGTAAATACTACCTAAGTAAATTAACTGTCTACCCCTAGAACTTAAGAACTAAGGGAAAGTAACTAAGTACAATTACTCTAGTAACTTTTAGGTACATATACTTTACTTGACTATCTCCATTTTATGCTGCTCTACATATCCTTCACTACATATAGAGAAAAACATTCTGCATTCAACTCCATTACATTAATCTGACAAATGTTAGTTTTTAGATTAAACGTTTCTGTCCAGTGAAAACCATGTACCTCCAAAGTTGTTGATTTTGAATATTCTGGGAAACTCAGCGACCAAATCTTGGTATGTAGAAAATGTCAGTTAAGTTGTTAAATGACCTCAACATTTACAACAGTAACCGTAGACCTAAATGGACTGTACTGATAAAGCGCTTTTCTAGTCTGCTCGACCACTCAAAGCACTTTACATTGTGAGTCAGCATTCCCCCGTTCACACAAACAGTACCTACACATTAATACAGTGGTAGTTTTCATCTTCAAATATTTAATAGTATAACACTGAGAGGGGACATTTTATTGCACAGTAAGTACCTTTACTTTAATACTTTAAACACATTTTACTGATATTACTTGCGTACTTTAACAAAATGTTCAAGTAATGGATCTGAAAACTTAATGCACCACTGCTAAAGAAGATGGTTGTGATGATCAGGCCTGGAGGTAAAATTGAAGGCGGTGTTTTTCCAGTGTGCTCAACCATGTGAGAAATACCTCTCCTGATTTAGAGGTCACATTTCAACACACGCAGTCCTGTTTACAATTCAGATACAGTTAAATATTAAAATATATATTTTATTAAGAATGAAAACAATTTAAAACTATAACGCATTTCCAAAAAAAGACTCATTAAGTATAATAAAACATAAGTGAAATTACTCTTGTTGTGCAGACTTAGAGGAAATGACCTCAGAATCCGCGATAGATTGTGTAACGTTCAAGACTAGAAATATACAATAAGATATTGAAATAATATTTAAAAAATGTGCTACAATCATTATGTGGAACCTGATTTCCAAACTGGATCCTATGGGATTTGGGTTAAGAAATGCCATCACCGGTACTGTTAGCCAGCAGGCTACCAACATTAACTATGGACGGAAACGGATGATCCGCTATGTCGACCTCGATAAGGAACAACTGAAAGATGAAGATCAAGAAGAAGAATTTTCTGTAGTTGACCTGTATTTATGGTTTTGCGGAAAATGAAATAAAATAGCATTAAGACAAGGTTTTTGAGAACATTAAAGTTCAAAGAAAGTATAATCGAAAAGTCACAGTATATTTTAATAAGCTAAGCGGATGATAGGAGTATTTTTTAATGTGAGTCATCAAACTGTATCCCAGCAGATTAGGATTCCACTGGAGGAATTTGAACTCCTGACCTCAATATTTCTGAAACGTCTCAATACATCACTACTTCTCCTTTCAATATATCTTTTATTCCATCAAACCTTCATCGCAAGTCATCATACGTTAAACTGAGTTTGAAAAATATTTAATAATAAAGCATAGAAATGTTCAAAAAGTTAGTTTTGTGATCAAAAAGCATCAGAGCAGTCAAATAAAAGCCATTCTCACTGGTCAATAAACAGCACTTTGATGATGTATTATTATTATTATTATTATTACTAGCAGGTCTAAGAAATATCAGCACTATCACTGTGGCAGCAGATTTGAGGCAGCACAATGAAGGTGTCTGTGGTGAATATGGTCTAAGCGAGAGGTGCACCGATCGATCGGCGTCGGGAGGACTAGTTCCATGTGATAGGGGAACGGCCAAACAGCCTCACTGACACCGGTTACACTCACGTCAAGCAAGCAAACAATGTCTACAAAATTTGTCACCTGCTGGAAATCTTTCACCGTTAATGAGGAAAACCCAGAGCTTGCTATTTGGAGCACCAGTGAGGACAAAATAAGCTGTGGGGGAACAACCCAGAAAACAAAAAAATCAATTACTTTGTTATTTCAAATTGAATAACCCAGAGGAATATACAAGAAGCAAACATTGGCAGAGAGGCTAAAGCTAGCGCAAGCTCAGAGCCAACCACAAGCCCTGAAGTCCCTGAACAAGGCCAACATATAACATATAATAGACGGAACAAGGCTTACAAAGTTGTTTTTTTTCACTTCTAAATTTCCTACAATTGGTTTAAGAAACACACCTAGTGGAGGTCAGAGGACATGTTCATTTCAACAAGCCAGAACACATACACATGCCAATCAACCTTACTTCCACTGTTTTAGTTCAAAATAAGAGCACTTAAAATAGAAATTTAAGGGAAAAAAATCGGAATCGGCCGGTCAGACTTTTTTAAAATCGGTGATCAGCCAAGAAAATTGCAATAGGTGCACCTATTGCAAGCATTAATGGGTCTTGATATGGAAGAGCTGGACACATTTTGAGGAGTGGGGACTGTCATGCTGGCAGATAGATCCTCAAGCTTAGACACCTGTTTCAGATTCCGAGAGAATCACGCCCTCAGTCATCCATGAGCTCAATTTAGATAGAAAGCGAGGCAAGGCCCATGACAACAGTCTCTGTTTACAATGAGACAAGCTGCTCTCTGCCATTAAACTCAGGCGAGAATGTTCTGGAAATAGGATCACACTTCTACCCGGCAGCAGCGCTCATGCAGATTTTGTTAATGCTGGTGTCATGTTTTAGTTCGGTGGCTGAATATGTGAGGAAGTTGTAGAAACTGTCCTCATGGTAGGGCTTCAAAAGATAGACAAATTCCAGGGACACCCAGGGATGAAGGGGGCACAGAGGACAGGAGGCCTCCCAAAGCAGAGTTTTTTTATAAACGCTGTGTCGGTATGCCAGTTGGGTCATTCAATCAGCGCCATGTTCGGCCTGGCTGCTGCAGTCACTCGTCTCTGTTCTAAAAATGTGACACGATACGAGCATGTTACAGAAGTTCAACGCATGAACAAATAAATGTTTCCCATCCTTGAGCTGGAGTGACTGTCCACTCAATAAATGAATTCTGTCAGTTGTTAATTCAATAAATGTAATTACAGCCACTTAATTCATACATGTTAGCTTTTTAAACATAAATATCTTTAGCAGTTGTAATTTAAAAGGAGATCTTGTTAGACTAAAAAAATATAATGGATTTGAAACAACTTTACAGATTTTAGTGAATTACATAATCAAAACAGTACATTAACTTTGTCCTAGATTAGATCACGTGGAACAGACTAAACACAGTTAAGTAAAGCAAAATAATTAGAATTTAGTCATATTTATTAGCAACATTAATTTAACTGAATCATGTTCCCCTTATAATCCATGTTTTACAGATAATGTTGCAATTACCCAAGAGAGTCATGTTGGTTGACATAGGTCTGCTATTTTATACTGTAATTAGACAAATCTCAATTTGGTGGAAATCGTTGACATATCTGGATTTAAGATCCATTGTGTTACATTTAGTGGCATCTAGCAGGGAAGTTACTACTGATTTTACACATTAGCACACCCGTCATTACCCAACAAGCTATTGTGACCTTCAGGTGTCAAAATAGAAAAAATGCTGGACATTAAAAAATAACTGAGCAGGAATTCCGCCATGAACAAAACTAAGCATAAAAACAGAGATGTTGCTGATCGCTCTTCGGTAGGAGAAACTAAGCTGCGAGCTCTCCCCCTCTCCTTCCCTACCTGTTTTTTTTTCCAAAGCGACAACAGCCAACCGTGTAACATCCGGTAGAGGAAATGTGGCTAGTTGGGAACGAGCGCTTGTCCTGGTGAGATCCGTCCTGTTGTCCTGCTGAAATGAATTAATTGGGCCATGGTCGGCTGCTGGTTCTCCAGTTATCGCTCCCTGGAAAGAGAGACGGCGCGTCCTCGGCCCACAATCCCAAGAAGTATCAAGGTCCAGGCGGTGATGGGATGTTCAGAACCTTGGCCCTCCGTTGCTTTTTTAATATTAATTAAGATCCTCAATTTTTCAAAACACAGAACAGTTTTTCAGTAACAACTTAAGAACGCGAAATCCTTCTCCTGACCCGGCATCTGGTTCGTCCAAGACAAGCAAATGAACAAACAGGGCAGCATCCACATAGAAGTGAGGACCCGATCCTAGGGAGAGAAAAGGGCTATTTCCAAACTAACATGTATAACAAATATTTTAACTGACAGTGAACAAAAAATAGTTAGGAATATTATATTGCATATATTCAAATAATTGGATCTAGATTTTACACACTATATCTTTTAAGTAAAGAAAAGAAACATTTTTTTCTTATTTTTACTTTCTTCATCCTCTAGTAGTGCCATTTACTTTATAGCACTAGTTTTTACTGGACTGAAGTCAGCAACACTCAAAACTTACATTAGATCAAAACTGAAATGATGACATTATAAATCAGGTCACTTGGGACCACACTGTAATTTATTTATCATTACAGACAGGAAACGTATAGGATAATAATAGATGTATTTTATAAAGGGCATATAAATGAAACTACTTTACAGCAGGCCTCCTTAACCCATAAGAACTCAGAGCCATTCCATTTTAAAGTCATTTTAAGGGGGGTATAAAATAGACAAAGATTAACTACATTGAACACATTTCTGAAATTGGTTTTGATGTTCAGTAATCTGTAATGTTACAGTTGGGGTTTATTCCACTCAAAATGTAACTTTCCTGAGTGTTTACAACATAAAATACATTATTTCCCTCACTTGATTTTTATTAGTATGTTCAAAAAATGTTGTCAGATCAGATTTACAACACGGGACGAGCTATAAATTAATTACATTCATTAAATAATTAAAAATGTCTTTTAGTTACATAAAAGAAGCTGAAATGTTGCAAAATTAGCATTTCATGAGTTAGAATCAAGGATAGAGCTGGAGTTCCCCATAGCATTTAAATAGTTTGACTTCTGTGTCACAATGGCAACATATGGGCTGAAAAAAAAAGCAGTGTCCCCTGAACACAAGACAGAGCACGATGAAAATAATATTTACCCATAAGTTCTATTTTTGGACTCCTATTTCTTCAGGGGGATATCTGCTTCTGGAGCTGCTGAATGCGGCCTTATCTTTACCAACCAGTTGCTCACTTTGTTTTCCATAATTTTTTCAACTTGATGGATACCGTCTGTTGGTTAATTATTGCGAGCCATACCTTTTGACATCAGGCACTTGATGTTTTGTTCATGTGAATATAACGATGAATGTATGTCAGTGACGTCACAAAAAACGTCACAGCCAACCAATTTGGGATTTTGACCTCTACTCATTCCTTCAGTCCTGTCTTTGATACTAGCACAAACATTCAAATATTTCAGTCTAAGATCATCTCCCAGGATGTTCTTTGGATGCATCTGTCATGAGACACTTGTTGTTCTCCAACCAAAACCTCCATTATTCATGACTCATCTCAGGGACACACCCAGGGGACGAGTTTTAAGACTGAAGTCATGACAGGTTAGTAATAATAATCTCATGACTTCACCGGTGATCTTTGCTCAGTTCCCTCCAGAGAATCATTCCAACCTCTCTGGTGGAGTCTAGCACTTTCGGTGAGCAGAGACGTCACTGCAGGGGTGTAGGGTAACGCATAGTCAAGCCTGAAGTGCAGATGGTTTGGTGCGGGGAGGGCCGGGCTGCTGGTGGCGGCGGTGTTATTTAACAGCTGCTAGCAGATAGAGAACAACTATAAACAGAGCATGGAGGAGAAAATGGAGGCAGGTGCTTCTCAGGCTTAGTTGAACCTCAACATGTCAACATGAGTGTGCTTTTTTTTTTAAAGAGAGTTGTTATTGGAAGAAAGTTAATAGATGAAAATGTTTTGGAGGTCTCAGAGCAACGAAACTCCCAGGTTATAATAGTGGAAAACTGTGGGTGCCAAATGAAACATATTTTTTGATTTCTGTGTCATCAACAGCTTTTTAAGTGACAACCACATGCTAGCTAACTGCTCAAGCCCGAACTCATAAAGTTGTTTAATGTTCGTGGACTCACTTATTTACTGATGTTTTGTTCTATTTAGGAAAACACGAAGAGAAGCAAGAAGAAGGAGGCATAGTGACAAAGAATTTCACAAAGAAGATACAGTGAGTACCATTTCTGTGCCAAACAAACATACAAAGAAAATGGAACCCAAGTACGAAACAGCTGGTCAGAAACTTCACATAGCACCATTAAGCCAAAAACAGAAATATATAGCTGTATGTATGTAGCGGTTTCCAACCTCAGGGTTGAGGACCACCTCAAGCACTCATGAGGTAGATCTTAAAGGATGGTTCTTGGATACTTCAGCCTAATTGTTGCTGTAGAAAAGTCAAGTATGTGAGGTGGAGTTCCCACGAAAATACAACATCTTCATATTAAGCGCTTACAAGCAAAACTATACATTATGACCACTGACAAGTTAAGTCACATTAACATTAATTACCTTGTGATGAAGGCACCTGTCAGTGGGTGTTATGTAATAGTCAAGGCGTAAGAATCTGAAGGGCTTTGACCAGGTTTAAAGGGTGATGGCTAGACTACTGGGATAGAGCATCTCCCAAACTGCAACTCTCGTTGTGTATTCCCAGTTTGCTGTGGTTAGTACCTACCAAAGCCGGTGGGAGAAGGTGGAAGCAGGTTCTTTTCAGGTTAAGGATTGACAGCTGGGGTGTTTAATGATCCCACAGAGGAACTACTGAAGCACATATTGACATAACTGGAAAGTTAATGCTGATTCTGTTAGAAAGTTGTCAGAACACACTGTGACACCACAGAGCTGTTCTGGCAGCAAAGATGAGAAATATACAGTATTCAGCATATGAATGACTGTTATGATGTTAATTGTACTTTTTCTTGAACCAACTGCATTACTTAAGGTTCTTCTTATATTGTCCTATGTCAATGTTAATCCCTGTTATCTTTTGTATTAATAATACAGTCCTGCATATTCTATGACTGTTCGTAGTGTATGCAGGACATGTTCATGTTAATTATTCTTTACAGAGCTGACAGCCATTTAAATAAAATTCTAGTTAATCGGAGGATAATGGCAGAACTTTGAACAGCTGCCCTACAGTTATATCACTTTGTAGTGACCAAAAAACTCTCCACTCAAACCTTGTCATCTCTAAACAGTTGCCACGGACAGCAACAACACTGACACTAGAAAACTGAAGCAGGCGCTACATGGAGAAGTGTTGGTGTGAGGCACAGGGCTGCACAGAGGTCTTGCATATTCTAGACTTATCATGCCGTAACTCATCCAATCCAAACAGGCTGCAGAGCTTTCCACAACCTCAGCCTGGCTCTAGGCCGCTGCTTGTTTAATTAGGTAGGGGGAAACTTACAACATCAGCAATAATCACTGGCGCGAATCGGCGTCTCGCTGGTGCGTCACTCTAGCTCTGCTAATTTCCTGATGGCTAATTAGTAAGCAGTTGAGCTAGCCTCACACTGTTCATATCACCATCATTTTAATTGGATAGCCCCCGGATCAGGCCTGTGCCCCTCAGCTAAGCGAAATGCAGTTGGGGAGGGTGGAAGGGCCAGGGAGGGGGTCATATAAATAACTGACCTCGATTTCCAAATCCTCTGGTTATATGAAAGCAATAGATAGCAGAGAGATGTCTCATGTACTGTTTTGTATGCCTGAGAATGTAGTTTTAATTGAAGCGCTGCTACTTTTTCATTCTGTCTCTTATGCAAATAACAGCCTTTCAGGCATTACAGTTTTCTGAAAGACAACAAAGTGCCTTACAAACTGATATAAAACATTACAATTATCTGTCTATTACTGGAAACACTCAAAGATATAGTAAAGACATGAAAACTACAGACTGAACTGCACTATTGAAGATTCGCTCTGCTTTAGTGGATGCAATGCATCTGCTGACTCTTCTTAGTACTGCTACTAGGGTTGGGTGTACTAGGGCAGGGAGTTTTGGTATTGCAGTATTTTGTGGCGCGTTGCAAATTATTATTTTGGGATAACATATGCAAAAAATGTAGGAAATGCATCACAATTTTCCTATTTAGAGTAGAGGTGCACCAATAGATCGGCGCTGGGAGGCCTACTTTGATGAAATCGGCAAATGGCCGATCAGCCTCTCTGGAGGCTTGGTGCACGCATGCGCCGTACACCCTTACCAAGCATCTCACAAGTAGACCAGAAAACACAAAGCTCGCAATTTGTAACACCAGTAAGGATTAGTTAAGGAAACTTGATCACATACTTCAAAATTAATTACCCCGAAGAACATAGCGGGTTAAGTTAACTCTAGCTGACCGGCTAAAGGGTGGGGGAGCGGAGAGCCAGCCAAAAGCTCGATGTATGTATCTGTGCTGTCATTTATGGTTTTAAACATAAAGACAGAGGAAGCTGCGGCGGAACAACCCTGAAAGCATTCGGCACTACGAATTTAATCACACACATCAAATGAAATCATACCCAGGAACAGCAAGTTGAGAAGCTAATGTTAGCAGTGTGGCTAAAGCTAACTGCAGCTCAGAAAAAAAGCCAACGTATAATGGACTAAACGAAGTGTCCAAAGTTTTATTTTCACTTTGAAATGTCTTACAGTTGGTTAAAGGAACGCGCTATCGGGAGGACGGAGCATCCATTAAATTCAACGGCTCAGAATACATACATATTACATATAGCCGACCAGCTTTGTCACTTCTGCTGTAATCCTTCATATATATAATATAATATATAAGTGTAAAAAAACGTAATCGATTGAAATTGGTATCGACAGGTCAGACTTTATAAAAATCGGGGATCAGTGATCGGCCAAGAAAATTGAAATGGGTGCACCTCTTATTTTTAGTATATCTTTATTATGCTATATGATTAGATTTTCAAAAATAAAATTGTTAAAAGTTAGTTTACAAGTAAAAGAAAAGTAGGTTGTGTATCTACTCAACAATATCACAGAGCAGATTTTTTACCATGTTTAGGTTCTGATATTCATTTACCTACATTGTTGTACATACCACAGACTTAAAATAACTTTTAACTTTTAACTGAATATCTACTTTGTAGATATTAATTCAGAGAAAGTGTTTGGTTTTTTCGTATTTGTGGAACAGTCATTGATCAGATTTCCAAATCCAACACGGTCGACCTCTGAAGTCTGCGGTACATTTATAATTCTTCATCTTTGTTTGTCAGGTTCCGTGTCTGTGAGTTTTTTGTCACTTAATGCGGTCAGCACACAGCGGTTTCAAACTTTGGCAAATTCTCATGTTTTTATCAGTAGTAACATCTTTGACCAAACTTCCAAATGGTTCCGACCTACTTTCACCAGAATTTGAGTACAGTGAAAAGTCTTGCATCTTTATTTTGATGCAGGGATTAGCAGGATGAACAGGAGTAACAGAGGCGTCAAATCCGGAGTGTTAACAAAGTTTTCCTAATGTAACAGTTTTAGTGAAACGTAAAGCAATGAGTGTTCTCTCATATGCCGTTTTGTGTCGTCACGTATACCACGTATATTAGTTTTGTCTGATATACGACTCCTGCTTCCATTATTATTTATATTATATAGCCATTACTAATTGTCTGTACAGTGATGGATAATGATGGTGTTATAAACTATGTTATAAACTATGTAAATTATCATTATCACACTGACACGTACTCCATACCGGGTAGATTATTGAAGTAATTGTGCAGGTAAATGGTTCCGAATCAACAGTTCCTAGGATATACAAATCTGATTTGAGCTTATGTTGTAGTACGCAGTGTAGATTTAAGTTTTTGAGTTTTGACCAATGGTCTGACAAAACAAAGGGTCTAAGACATCACTTAGAAATATGATTACCTGTTCTTTATCATATTTTATGTCCACTAAAGGTAATTATACACTTATAACATTATCAGTATAGCGCTACACTCTTCTGTCCGGTCCTCCTGTTACCTTATCTACAAAATATACTTACCTTCTCAATATGCAGAATGGTTCCTTTCCAAGTGGTTTATGATCATAATATTAGATTTTTTCCCCCACATGTAATAAATTAACGTCTTAGTTTGGCAGCCGGGTGATAAAGAATGATCTACAGATAGATTTAATATTATAAATCCTTTTCTGTAAAGTGACACATAACTAAAATAAAAAACTTCATTGAATGATGATTGATAGATTGAGTCAGTTGAGTAAAATTGAACTATTTCCTCAAATAAATATATGAAGAATAATGAAATCTTTTGTTTTTTTCATGCTCATGGAACTCAAAATTATCAAAGTTAGGATTCTCTGAAATAAATGTACTTTGATTATTGCAATCACTGCATATGTTATACAAAAGTAAAGGCAAGAAAAAAAAAAGTTCCAGCAGTTAATAATTACAGGTATCATTGAGAAAAAACACTCCTGTTATACGGTACATTTTGTGCAGTAAACATGGACAAAAGGGTCCAAAGGGGTTTCTGTTAAACCAGTGAGGAATAGATAAGCTATTAACCAGCTGAGTTGTTGATTAATCATCCTAAGGGGGAAACTAGTGTGAAAACCCACAGTCATGTCTCAATATATTCTGTCTTGTAATCGTGGACTCATTTCTTTCTTTGCTGATGTCTCCCATCATATAACTGGACTCACTCATTGCTCTGTGTCTGGCTGTAGTGGAAGAAGCATATTAGTTTTACCAAGATTCTCAAATGGGACCCTACCCTTAGGAGTATTTTATGATATTGCAGGAGATAAGTTTTACAAATGCCATTTTTAAAAATAACAGTTATGCATAATTAAATCAATAAAAAATAAATTGTGCTGGGAGCACCAGCAGTATAACTGAAACCACAATGAAAGAAATGAAAGCGACAATTTAAACAGAGCCAATCAAATCTATTCAGTTGAAGTAGAGCTAGATTGCCGGTTAATTCTTATTACATGAAATAAGCGTTTTCCATGAATTAAGAGACAAATTATAAATCTTTGTAATGTAGCATGTAAGGGTTTCTGAATCAGACACTGGTGGCACAACGCTGGATTGGTTGCCTTTAAAAAGGTATTTTCTCCTACTAATCATTTCTTATGCTCATCAGAGGCCACTTGGGTGAAATATATTGTATTACTATTACTGAAGAAAGGCTGAGAACCACTAGGTTGAACAGTAATGCTGTAGTCATTACACAGACTCCATAAACACACCACCTTGTCTGGTCTTCAATGTCTCAACCTCAGTATCTTTGTAAGGGAAGAGATTCTTGGGCAGGTTTTTGGCAGCTGCATAAAAATCAATATCTGTGATAAAACATGAACCGGCTAGAGGTAAATAAACTCTCCAAGGTGGTGAAATAAAGATTGTGCCATACTGCTGTATTTTGACTTTGAGAGAAGGGGCAAGTGGACCATGGGTCATATCTGTGTAGAGTTTTCATGTTCTTCAGTATTTGGCTCCTCAGTAGTCTAAAACCATGTGATATAAGTGACGTTGCTATGTACATCTAGATTGTCTGTAAGAATGAATGTAAGCACAAATGGGTTTTTTTAATATGTTGGCTTTGTGATGAACTGACCATTTATCAAGGGTGTACTGCTTGCTTAATTAGCTGTTAAAGAAAATTAAACACTAAGCTCCCCTGAGCTTTCGTCTAGAGTCATCATAAGGTTTCAGTTTATGGTGGTGAACATGGTCCATCATCACAGCTGATGCACCAGGTCATCCAGCATGGCTGCACGTGCATTTGAATTGAAAATTCTTACACTGAGCATTAGGGTGCACCATTTTTCATACGCCATTATCAAATCTTCTTCCTAAGTAGAAGCAGGTGTCTACATTTGTCACCTCATAACCAAATTGTTGCAAACTTTTCGGAGAGTAACTGCTACACCCTGAGCTCATTCTGAGATTGAGCGGTACTGAGAGTTGATCATAACTGTTTTGGGAACACTGTGCATTAAAAACTTTGGTGCTTGGTGGTGTCATCTTTCAAACGGCCGCCACGCAAACACATCCTCAGTCCTGCTCCGTCCACTTACCCACACCCAAACCCACACTGACCAGGGGCCTGTTTCCTGCAGCTCTCTTTCTTTCACAACTCCAGTTTAGGAAAAAACTGTATTTTATCGTGATTTATTATTTTTCTTTATGTTCCTCAGTTTGGTGGTTTTGAGTTGTTTGCTCTTGACATGGATTTTTCTGTAGGCAATAAAATAGAGCTGACTTTTTCATCTTGATTGTGTGTGTCCCTTTTATGTCCATTTTGACTTGTATTTCTCTGTGTAGTGAAAAGCCAGTGGAGGGTCCTCTCTTATTAAATTGAGACTCTTTCTCGGAGCAGAGCAGCCTGATGTTTATATTAAGTCCCGAAGACACTTGGCTGCTCTCGCAGAAAACCTACAATAGCCATATTTGGCCACATTGTCCTCTCAGAGAAGAGTGTGTGTGTGTGTGTGTGTGTGTGTGTGTGTGTGTGTGTGTCTATGTCTGTGTGTGGTTCAACAGCAGATTTCAGAGGACTTTCTTTCCAAAGGGTAAGACGTTATTAGGGAGTTGGATAAAATTGTCCCTTAAATGAACAGTATTTCGGAGTTAACCCTTACATCCTGCAGCACCTGCTGATGTTCCATCAACACCGTATCTTCCTGCTTCACCTTTGGAAACCAATATTCCCACCCAGCTCTGGAAAATATCACAATATCAGCGTGAGTGTGTCAAAGTAGAGGAACCACCACATGGCATGCAATTAGCTGTTACCGCATTTAACATATTTGAGCGGTAGGGTAGGAAAGTAATCACCAAAGTTTGGACACCCTTTTTTTTTGATGCAAAACCCACTCCTTTTATCCACTGTGTGTTTTCTACTCCTCTTCATTGTCACACCATTTTTAATGAGAATTCCTTTTGACTTTCAATGCACCTCCTTGTGACATAGAAGGAGCGCTTGCAATGGTGGACGGCGTGAATAACAGTCAAATCATGAGTAAATTATTTTCTCTCTCTTATATAGGTGCTAAAATCACCCATCCTGATGGCTGTTATAAGTCCCAGCATGAAACGATGTCTGATAACAGCTGTTGTGGAATAATGTAACTGAGCTTTTTCACAAAGTAGGAACTGGACTGTTTCTCTTGGTTGATTTTTCTCACCTCTCATTTTTTTCTTGCAAACACACTAACATCAGAAATGCACTGAAACCATATTTTGTACCTTTCTTTTCCCGTTTCACAGGATCCCGATCGATGTGGACCCTCTGACCGTCTTTGCTTCCTTGTCCCCTGAGGGCGTACTCATCATCGAAGCCCGGCAGACGCCTCCGTATTATCTGTTCAGCAACGAGGGCTCCCAGGGCGGCGAAACGGTGGAGGTGGAGGCCCCCAGGCCCCAAGAGCCCCCAATGGTCTAAACGACATCCTCCCGACTAACAGATAACGAATTGATCATTAAATGTGTGGCATTCAGCTTCATGATGTTCGACACATGGAATAAGACTGTATAATACGTGCAAGTATAATAACTAAATCCAGTCTGTTGTTTGTTATTAAAGCTCCGCGCGGCAAAACTGAGTCCCAGAGTTACGCACCTGATTCTATGAAAAATAAATGCACATTTCTCTGATGAAAATAATATCTAACCTCTTCTCCTTGTTACAGCATCAAAATTCATTATCACCTCTTTTTATTGAAGTAAAAAAACTTAATATTTTTCGTAAAAAAACACTTTATTTGTATTGTGAATTTCTGATTTCCAACCTAAATAAGAAATACAGCCAAAACTTGAGAAAAAAAATATATATTTCATGGTACAGAAGATTGATATTTTCTGATCAACATGGTAAGAGGATCCATTGAAAAAGAATTTAGAAGTATCTTCAGAGCAGAAATAAGTTGTTATTAAATGACCCTCTGGATTTTTATTTTAATGGTGATTAACTGTTTATTTCTTTTAGAAATTGAAGCTGTCAAGTGCAGCTTTAATATACGGGTGCATCTTGAGGCCATGCACTAGCTGCTGGACCACTGTTTCATTATAAATCATAGGTATCCTTGAAATTCAGCAATTTGATAAGAAATTGTGTGTGTATGATACTTATATACAAGATCAAAGTTTTATTTGTATTTATATTAGCAAGCCATTTAATGATTCAGTCCTCGAATCGAATGTATTTTGTCTGATTTATTTGGTTTAGAAGAAATTTCTTTATTTACTTGAGTGCCTTGATTTTAATGAGAGTTAATGATTGTCAGCTTAACTGACAGAAAACAAAATTAAGTTGCATTTTGTGGCTGCATTTAAGGGTGAAGTGTGTGCATTAGTGCTGTATTCTACAGAAATGTATTGTAAATAGTCCTATATATGTGGAAATTCATTATAAATATGAGCCTGACGTGTTAAACTTTTGCACCATGGTTTGCATTTTTATTTTCTATTTGAGCAGCTGGACAGATGCAGCATGATTGTTGGAGCCGTCAGGTTGACCTGTGTGCCAAAGACACGTGTTTCCAGCCTTTTTTTCAGTTGATGTCTTTGTATTGGCTGATGCAATAAAAAATTTACAGCCTATCTCCCAGTCAGTCTTAACATCTGTGTCTTTCACTGAGCCTTACCGTTTGCAGGCGTTGTTCCAGGAATTCAGGGAGGTTGTGGTGTTGTTAGAGAACAGAAGGTATTGGGCAGCAGATTAGCAGAGGGCTTAGTGGCGGGTGAGATTGGTGCTGCTATGAGCAGCAAAATGGGCCAAACACATGTAGGTAGTGCCGCCAGAGCTTTTGTATGCCAAAGTGAAAACATTGGGGTGATTCCACTGCATGTCATTCAATGCAAAATAATGTAATCTTTTCTATGTGAGATGGTGAGTTTGGATTTAAGAAGTTCAATTGTTATGGAAATAACAAAAGGCCTCCACAGTATGGGCTGCACCTTGTGTGTTGTTCACAATCACATAAAACTGTTGGGATTATTGGTATAAAATGAAATGTGTGGACTTGTGTTACCATAGTAACAGCCTAATTGGAGTCCCACCAGTTCCTCTTTGGTAGAGTCACACATTACGAAATGAGGTATGTACAAATGCGCAAACATAGTACCTGATTAATGTTATCGCCTCCTAGCTGAAATACTTTTTTTTACTTCTGCAGTCGTTGTTGTAAAAGTAAATATGAATATGATTTATTATTCACAAACGGTTGTACAATTTTAGAGTAGACTGCCCATAATAAATTTTAGGATTGAGACAAAGGACAAGGCCAACACTGTATTTAACAATTTTGCATGCTTGTTGCTTTTTTGATTAGATATATTGCTGTGTATTACTTTGTATTTCTAATCAGTGTTACCTTCATGCCGGGATTCTCCAGTTCTAACCTTTTGGTTGGTCTTGTTCAAGTGTGGCTCAACATGAGGCCCTTTTCAGCCGCCTCCTATGTTGAAGCTGCCATCAACTGGACCTCCATAACAGGTTCTGGCTGTTTAGATGTTTTTCTGAGCTTTCCCTAGATTCCCATGGTTTCTTCAGGCTAAGAGGAATCCCAGAGACTCTTTGCCTTCATAACTTACAGGCACTGAGGGTGGGACTCTGCATTTTCCTGGATCTCCTCCTCCTGTTCCCTCCTCTGTTTGGAGTATTGAGTCCCAGCTGTGGTGCTGTCAGAATGGGCCCTATCACCATGGACCTCTAGTGGGAGACTTTTCTCCATACCCTGTCTGCGTCTGTATCAATGGCCTCCTTTTCCCATAAAACATGTTGAAGATGTCACTGTGGGAATCATCCTGGCCATAACGAGTCTTGAGAATCAGTTCAAATGAAAGCTTTTACATTTTGAGGAACCTGGTTTTCTACTAAGAGTTGAAAAGATTTCTAACGCTCTGATATTTGTCTGGTAAATATGGGCTACAGCCTCCAGATGCTCTGAATCTCTTTAACATAAAGACTGAAAACAAGTCGAATGGCCTTAACTTTCAACCGCTTATTAAAGTTCCCCTCTAAAGGACAGAAACACGTGTTATATCTGTCTTGGATTAATCATAGGCAAATACAAAGACCCAAGTAGGAAAACGAGAAGTTGAAGGGGTTATAGCCTTCTTCACTTGGAGCAATACCCCCACTTCTATAGACGTTCTTTCCTTTTTAATGTGTAATGTGTTAATTTGAGCTTTAGTAGCTATATTATCTTCAGAGAGAGTCATTTTAAGTAATTCCTCCCCTTTCCAATCTTAATCCTGTTGAGACATTTATTCATTCATTCTCCATAACCGTTTATACCGTTCGGGGTCATGGGGACTGAAGTTTATCCCAGCTGATATTGGTGTGCATTTTTTTCTCCTTCCTATTTGGGATAAGTGGGATGTTATAAGTTTAAAGCTAAATCTAAATACTGTCTTTGTACAAGGATATTTTAAGCATAAAATATTGTTCTTATATGTGGACAAAGATAAGTAATAATAAATATAACAAATAATAAATAATATTTTACTCAATGTTACAGAACACAAGAAATTCAGCAGTCAGTACTTTACTTTACAGCTGTTTATTCCAATGCAGGACCGTCACAAAATTTCCAAAAAACAGAAGTGCATTCATATGTGTAGCCTAAATCATATGATCTAAACATTTCTCCTAGGTGGTGAACCCAAGAACAGTGAAACTAAATGTTTCTCCTATCTTTTGTTTATATTAGTGACAGAAAAGCCTCGATGCCTCATCTCTTGCAAAAAAAAGTCGGAAAACTGCTTTATTTGTGGCTTGTTCTATTTTCAGAAAAAGTAACATTGCCTGAACTTAAGCCTCACCGAACTGCTTGTGAATTTTATCAAGTTTTTTATTATGTTCTAATATACTTAGGATAGATTTTACGGGTTTATTGTTGGACTACTCTGCACTGCAATGGTCATTTCTATTTTATCTATTTAATATTAATGCTTATTTATTTACCGACTATTCTTTTTTTCATTACAGTGAGACCTGAATACTGTATTTCGTTCTCTTACACGTGTCTACATGTCTAAAATGACAATAAAGAATCCTTGAACCGATCACTGCAATGCAGCTGTTTATACTTTATGATTAATCACATTCATCCTTATGTCCTCGGACATATGCATACGTGTTGGCTCATATGAGTTTCTTCCAATGTCGACTTCTGTCTTTACTGCCACCATAATCATGTTGACGGGAATCGTTGCCATCTTACCTCAAACTAATCATTGCGTTATGCTACTCATGCCAGTAGGTGGCAGTAAATCTGTCCAGATGTGAGGACCTTAGGTCTAAGTTAGCAGAATGATGTATAGGTGCACCCATGGTGATTTTCTTGGACGATTCAGATTACAGATTTTAAGTTTGACCGGCTTATTCCCTTTTTTTTTTCTTTCTTTAAAACGTTGAAGAACTTTAGCATCATGAAACTTGCTAAGTTCCTCGGGGTGATTCATTTTGAACTGCCTGATTAAATAATATAGGAGTTTCAAAACATTAGCAAATATAATTAACAAATAATAAGCAAATAATTTCAGGGTCGATTTTCCGCAGCTTATTTGAGCCTTACAGTTGTTTCAAATTGTGTGCTTTATTTTTTATTCATTCATGGTAAAAGATGTCCAAGCTTTTGAGATGTTTGTAACCATGGTAGCTGATTCTTGGTTTGTGTGCGTGCGACTTGAACCATCGTGTGGCGAATGCGTGTAACCAGCACGGAAACGTAATGTCCTCATATGAGACCAGGGGGTCTCGAGAAGCTAGGCTTCTTCTAAATGTGTCAATCACCTTACTTAACTCCTCACTAAAGTCAATAAGCAACTTAAAAACTCCATGATGTCATTCCCTTCATGGAAAGGATGATGGCAGCAGGGAGTGAGGTTTCAGGAACTGGAGCTTCCACAGTCATACATACCCTCCATCCAAACTGTGGAATTAATTTTTTGGCCCATCAACCTCAGTTAGATGCTTGAAAATGATAGAATGATGATGAGTCTGCAATGCAAGCAGTGTCCTTTACGACTGAAACTGATATTATCTCATTTTTAATATCAGTGAGCATTTTAGACATCAGATAATATTCAGATGATGAGGCCGCATTCTTGGCCTCTAACTGGTGTTTAAACCCTGGATATTTCTTCATCCACAGGTTAGTATCAATGTTAAGAAGGCATTGCTGTTTTTCAAAATGTGAGCATGTGTTTGTGAGTGTAGGTGCGTCGGTGTGTGCATCCATGCACTATGGGGAATTCATCCATACATTCATTATCCGTAACCGCTTAATTGATAAACAGAAAAGGATACAGGGCTGGGAAAATAATAATATTATTATTAATAATAATAATAGCCAGTTCCATTCCCTACAGGCGTGAGCCAGCTCGGTCTGAACTAAGGTCTGAGTGTTATGGTTTTGGTTCTTTGATCCTTTACTTTGCAAACCTGTATTACCTTGTAAAACAACTGTTAATAAACCCATGCTTGTCTGGTTCCTCCTCATGTTTGTCTGGGGATGGATTACCATTTATGGGGAAGAATGTGAGAAAAACAAGAGAAAAAATTCAACACAGAAATTAATCTCAGTCACAAAGCTTTGATTTCCCCGGAAACTTTGCTTGAACGGTTTGCTAATTGCACTGTGAGAGATGTGTACTGAGATAAACTCTGTCGCCCTTCAAGATATTAATATTAGATAGAAGAGCTGAATAATATTGCATTATCAGTTTAAACTATCATGTAGGTAAAAGTCATTAGCATTGAACAAAAGAGTGAACTTCCTCCAGGAATCCTACTGTGTCGTTGACAGAAATATCTGAGAGGGAGTAGTGAGCCATGTCCAGGAGGACGCTCCACCTTAACTGCTCCTTATTTTTCCCCTAGCTGGGAGGATGCATCAACCCAGAGATGTAGGGCACAAACAGCGTAGCGGCTGTGTTCTGTGGCCAGCACCAGGCTGCCAAACTCCTCGGCATCCCATCCACATTCATCCGCTGAGGATCCCACATCTCCAGGAGAGGCGGCAGGCCATCTTGCTGACTGAAGAACCAAATGAACTGCTACCATCTTTTCAGGGGGAACCAGGAGACACTTATTGTATCCTCCAACAATACAGCTCTGTTTTTGCCAGCTCATTCAGGAATAAGCTGTCGTGGAATGGGGAAAAAAACACTGCAAAGGAGATGAAAAATTATAGCCCTTTTTCTTAATGTGACATTTAAATGCTTGGGTTTGACTGAAACGTCTTAATTAGTGAGCGAGTGATAAAAGAAGTGCTTTTTATCCTTTACTTAGCTCGTATTAAACATCCATCAGAAGGGTGTCCTGGGTGTGAAGGAGAGGTTATTACCTCTGGTGGACTAATTAGTTGAGTTGGAGCTTGACCGATTGCTCGTTTCTACTTAAGTATGTTCTTCTCACATCCACGTGAGCACTGCTCTGTCGGTAGTGACTGAACCGGGTTTTGTCATGAGAGGTTGAGTGTCTCCTCCCCTTGTGCTTCAGTCGTCCAAGAAAACCACATCAGCAGTTGAGATGGACACAAAATTTTATTTATTTGTGTTATCTGAAACATCCTCGGAGGCATGTCAAATGTATGAATGTCTGTGTGGTGAACTCACAAATCTCGCTTCCACTCCATTTTTCATCATTAATTTTTAGAGCTGTGCGCCCTGGGATCTCACCATAGCGTCTACTAGAGCATAAAGCAGATTAAACAGATGTTTCTGACACATTGTGAGATTTCTCCCCCACCCACTACGCTGTGAGACGCTCAATTGGAATTCTCTTCTCCTGCATGGTTGCCCTCAGAAATAGTCCTCTTTTTTGAACATCAATTAAGACTTCCATCCTGTTTGCATCAAACGCCCATCAGGCTACGGTGTACTAGTTTGGAGGGATTATGCCGGAACAAAATTTAGCAAAGTTTTCTAGATGTTTTTTCTAAGCATTTTTATTTTGGGTAGAGTGGTCATCCCAGAATTGGAAGGTTGGCGGTGTGATCACCGGGCTTCCCCTGCAGCCTACTTGTCATAGTGTTCCTGAGCAAAAACACCAATTCGCTCCCTAGGCACCTCACAGGTGCTTACAATGCTCCTCAGGGGTGGGTCAGATGCAGAGATAATGTTAAACACAATGTTTGTACCGTATGTGACTACATGTGATAAAATGCAGTTTACATTATTATTCAAATATTTTTTACAGCAATTTGAAAATATATTATTTTTTTAACGAAGATCAATTCAAATTACATAATTGTTTTATTTAAACAAAATATCTTTTTACTGATTAAAACATTTTTTTAACAGATTTTTGTTAAAGGTGCAATGAGGGGGGTGAGGATGCGGTAAAACTCTTCACCTGACTTATATTTTGTGAACATTTACTTACATTTTGGTACACGCAGGATAATTATTGTTGGAGTAACTGTTTAGTATTGTGCTTTACTTTTCAACTTTCAGTAAACTGCGGGTTTTGCATTTAACATATCTGGTTTACCGTCTATTGTTATACCATCATTCCCACTCCATTGAAACTTAGAACTGGTCCAGTAGCTTCATTATTGTATTGGTCTATACAAGTGCTACCATAAACTCGAGGAGATCTATCTTGTTTATATCATATTTATCACATATTTGTTTGTAATAGTTCATGTTTTACTTAACAAAAGAATACTGTGGACATAACTTCACATTAAATCCAATGACTTCAATCAAGGGATTGCTTGTAAAATGCAGGAGATTTGGGAGTTTTGGGGGATATATCCTTGCTGTTGTGGACAACAGCATAGGCCTAGTTTATTATTGTTTATGTTTTGATAACATGGAGTCTCACAAAACAGGGAAAATGACGAATCCAACCATCATAAAGCTTTTGCTCTCTTCATCTATTATAAATAAAGTTACAATGTTTTATTGGATGGTTTCATAACATCTATGATGTTGACGGTGAATTTAGTGCGGCCAAACACAGATTAGTTAATTTAATGAAACCAAAACAACATTATAGACGCTTAAAATACTGTGTGGCTTTACTGTGGCCTTGACTTGTAATAGTAGTCAAGCACAGATGTTATTTTTAACATCAACTACAGCTGAATTCAATTTAACCATGTTGCATTCAGGGTTCTATATGCAATCTTGTTTGGTGAGGTTTACTGGTCATTTAAAGGAATAGAACCATCAGAAATACTATGAATATCAATGTTGGTTTTACTGCAATAACAAATCAGTGTATTTCCTCTACAAACTCCTGTGTTAAAAAAATCAATAGATTTTTTAGAAAATCATTAATTGTATTGGCCCAATACCATAATGTTATTTGAATTGCATTTTTTTTTGGTTCACATTCAATTTATTAATCAGATTTTAATGATTACGAAATGAATATGTAAAAGCTTTAATTTAATAAGATTTGCACAAGTTAGTGGCAGTGTTTAATTGCATTATGGTTTTGTAACTGCCACGGCAGAGACTTGGCATATGCATACATAAATTAATTAATCAATAAATACATCATGCTTGGACAGGTTACCATGATGAATGAATTAGGTGGTTTACTCTGAACTAAACTGTATTAGGCAGATTAAAGCCAAATCTTTATGGCTACCTCAACATAGCCTCTGCTCTATATTCAATGATTCAATGGTTATGTATAAAAGAGCCTTTCTTATGACTTCTCTTGGATTATCTTCCACACTCCTTATACATAGACCTGTCTTCAATCAGGGATACCCAAAATAGTCAATAGGTCATTGGTAGTTAATTAATTTTCCCCAAAGTAAAAGAAAAATCTCCTTTGAATGAACAGAAACTCCATGTTTCACTCACTTTCCTTTTATGACTTCTGATTAATTTCATCCCATCTGAAAGCAGCTGAAGATGAAAGTCTTCATGGACCCTCACTTTTTCTCCCTTGAGCAGTTAATGCCCTTCATAACTCTTATTTTTCATAGACTTTCTCTCTGTGTCTCATCATTTATATGCCAGGAAAAGGTTTTTATCTCTCTTTTTAGACCTCCTAGGTCTACAGAGCAGCCCCATCGCTTGATCTGCTTTGAAAGGATTCTGACTCTGTCTTTGCTCAATCACATCAACTCTAACTTTCTGACTGAGAAAGAAGCCCATTTCGGATTTGCAGTCACAGGATGGCAAATACAGCGATGGCTCAGTTTCATTTAACCATCCTCAGTGTGATTTAGGTTGGAGACAATCTTCAGAGATGGCATTTCTACAGGCCTGTTGGGCTCCCCAGAACCTGCTTTCCTAATTAGCAACACTGATGGTCTGTCTGATCCCCCGAAGCCTGTTCCCACTAAAAAAATGTATTTGAAATAAGACATTGCCATGTTTAAGATGATAAAAGTCACCTATGCTCAGGGGAGGTCTCCACAGAGGTCAACCACAGCAAAGCACCAGGCTTCAAACAGCCTGCCGTAGATCTGCAGGATATTAGCAGCAAATACATCAAGAGGGATGAAGTGTCAAACGGCTGGTTTGTCCCTGTGGACACTGATTTATCATAGTTATTACAAAGTTGGCTCACTAAGTGAAGCCGGCTGGCAAACATAGAGATTTGGTACATATCCAAAATAACATTTCAGGATGAGGTGTATTGTGAATTGTACAGTGAATTGGTTTAACCATCCTCATTTACAGTCAATATGATGACAGCGAAGACTGTAAATCAGAACGGCAGTAAAACAAGGCAACTCATCTTCTTAATTTGAAATTGGACTGCGCTTTTCTAACCTGCTCAACCACTCAGTACGCTTTACATTGTGAGCCAGGATTCACCTTTCACCTTTCACACAAACATTCATACAGTGATGATAGAGGCTGCCATGCAAGGCACCACATGCTCATCAGGAGTAGTTAACATTCATCATCATTCACTATCTATCATTCACACACCAACGGAACAGCCATTCTGACAAACTTGGGGGTCAGTAATATGCTCAAGGACACTTCGACATGTAGACTGCATTGGCCTGGGATCAAACCATCGACCTTCAGATAAGTGGTCAACCGCTCTACCAACTGAGCCACCGTCACCTCTACTTTGTGATACTGAATTTACAATGCTTTTTATTCTCTGTGCTGTGCTGTGAAGGCAAATGCAATACTAACACAATTGTCCCTTATATGTGTCAGAGTGTTGACGGAAGACACAAGACAAGGCCACTTAACAGAGGAGTTTTTCCATTAAATGTGGGTATTGAAACATGCACCGTCAGCGTGTGCGCTCACACGTACACGTACAGGATTGTTGCTCTGAGGTCTCTATTCTCTGTGTCTACTGAAATAGAAAAAAGGCAACAGCAGCATCATGGGTTTACTCAAAAGACATTTGCAGCAAATGAACACATCCATCAGCAGAAGCGTGTGGGGACAAAGGGACGATGAGGAGAAAGACGAAGAGAGGCGGTGGGGCATAGACCTGGTCCTAACTGCTCGGAGAGACGCCTCGGTGCAATATTACTGTTGTGGCTGTTGTTACTGTTTTCATGACCTCCGACACGGTCTTTTGTTCTCAAAAGAGTGTAGAAGTTCTCAGCATGGAGTAAAATGGGGGGAGGCTGTTCCCTCCCCCTGGTGCTTCTGCCTGCTCTCTCCCCTCCTTTAAGGAAGCAAAGTTCACTTACAAGTAAAATGTTAATCCCCTCCCTCCCAAAGAGATAGAATAATAATAATCTAATTGAAAGCAATCATTTAGTGTTTGTTTCAGCAGTTAGTGTCATAAAGTCTGGTCAAAAGGAAAAAAGAGAGGCTGAAAAATATCTGATAATCTGAGTATATAAACCAAACTTACACTAGAATACAAACTGATGATTGAGTGGCCCATTTGGTAAAATAATATAAGGCATAAGATAATACTGTAACTTATTGCAATTTTCTGTTATAGTTTTGAGCGTACTGTGAGAGTAAACTCAGTGTTAAAATGTTTGATTGAACAGTAGATGTGAGTAACGGGATTTTTGGGTGTGTTTTGAAGTTTTAAAGAGTGTTATTTTTAGATTGGTGGTTCCTTTGTGTGAAAAGTGGTTTCAGATTTTGTATTTGAGGTTCCAGTAATTTGTGTGAATTGAGTACTGTATATAATGGTAGAACTGTTGTTTGTATGAGATTGAGATTAGATAGTGTAAAAGCTTTAAAAGGCGTTATCTAAAGTAGTGCATAACCTGTTCAGTGTTGTAAATCTATGTAAAGACCACTGTGTTAATGTTTGGGTACACGGTTGATTGGATTCAGCAGTTCTTGAGAGGTGACATTTTCCTATATTTTGTTGTTTAAAGTTAACAAGTAATGTTGTAAATCTATTCTGTGATTTCTGACTGTCCAACTATGTTGCTCAGATGCTGCATTATAATTAAGAATTGATATGGTTTGGTAAAGCAAATACATTTCTTAAATAACAATATAGAAAAATTACAAAACTGGACAGATAAGTCATTAAAGTCTAAAAAAGGAAAGTAAAACTGCAAAGAAAATCAAACAAACTGAGAATTAGGTGCTTGGGCCTCCTGCACTGAAGGCAAACCAAACACACACACAAATATCCAGCAAGTAAAATATATAATAATAATAATAATAATAATAATAATAATAATACATTTAATTTATAATGCACTTTACAGATTTCTTTTAGGCAATTCATCTGAATTATCTTGCAGAGTCAAAGGATCTTCAAACTATCTTAAATCCTCAGTACAAATAGTCCAGCTAATTTATAGACTTATCTTTCTGTCTTAAAATGCTCAAATATCATTTAACACTATAAATAATGTTGTTTAGGCGTTGGCCTTCATTCTGATCTTTCTCTTCTCCAAATGTGTCGCTTCTGGCATTATCAGCAGAAATAGTGTGTTATTTTGTTCTAAACTTTTCTTGTTCTTCTCTGCAGTTCTACAGTCCAGCCCCCTGCTGCAATGATGTCCCGGCTATGAATAAACAGTTGTGATTGCCAAAACCCAGAGCTGCATTTTAGTAGATCAGAGTGAGCAGGCAGGCTGCTGTTTTTAAACTGGATTCATGATAAATTTACTTATCAAAATATTATAGCGGGACATATAAATATTAAAATACCATGATGATGTTCACTATTGTTTGTTCATACTGGCCATTATTTAATACAGAATAGAAGGGGACACAGCGTATATTTTGGCAAACCCTCAGAACTCCATAGTCCAGGTGGAGCTGCACAATCGTCTGTTCTTAGGTTTGTGTAAGCAAGGCCTGAAACTAACAGCCGAGAAGAGTCAGTTCAGGTCCTAGTTGTGAGAGGACCATGTGCACAGTTTGGCAGAAAGCATCAAGGGGAGTGACCCACAGGAGGTGAACAATGAAAACAAAAATAGGGGTCATTGCATTGATTGGACCAAATTTTGGGAAATTTGGGACCAATATTCTGCAAAGAATAGGAAGCACTGCACTGATGATACTGATTAAAATTTCTTTATTGGCAAGTTGCATCGATACCCATGTACGCGAGAAGATGCTGGAAGAAATGGACACACATATGGGTGTCATGGCTGCCACCTGACTGGCTCAGATGATGGGCAAAACAGCTGATTGAAGGGAGAGTTTCAGCTTGCTAAAATAGAGATTGGACACCAAGGATTTGTTCTCCATTCCTGACTATTTGGAGTCAGGGGAGGAATGAGCAGAGGAAGAGGATGGTGTCTGAGTCATGACCTTTGAATTAAGTGAAAATTTCGTTGTACGATAATAAACGCAAGTCTGGCAACACTGGTGCAGTAACTTGTTGTTTGTAATCTTTGTTTTGTACAAACTGTTTTCTTTTGAGTTCTTTTGAATCTGTTTCTTTTGAGTTCTTGATTAGTTATGTTGCATCAGTTGAGAGCTTTAGGTCAGGGCCCTATTTATGTAGTTTCCTCATTGTATTATGTCATATTAGATTGAATTTTTAGATTTCATTAAGCTATTTGTTTTATCCCTGACAGGTCAGTAGTGGGTTGCTCCTTAGGTGTAAGGTGGCTACATGCGTTTAAGGATTGACTATAGTGTGACCTTGTGTTGTGGCTGTTGCAATTCGGTTTTGGCGTGGTCACTTATGCAATATTCTGTTATGGAATTATTTGTAACAATTTAGAATTTGGTCACTGGATTTTAGAGTAGTGTCTGTGGCTTTGTCGTGCCTGTTTATGTTGCTGGTTTCCTACAGCGATCACAGTAACTTCTGTTTTGAGGTTTAGGTCTAGTAGGTGCACGTATCGTTATTACAGTTGCCGCTTGTTTGGTCTTATGTATCTGATGTACTTGTTATCATTTGGACTGTTTCACTACACTTTTGTGTTGGTTTCCTGTGTTAATGTCTTCGTGTTGGCAAATTCAGTAATTTTATATTTTGGTTTTGCCATTGTGTTTCTTTTTTTTAAATTTGACCTTGTGGTTGTTTCGTCTCCCCTATACACAGATCCGTGCACTCCTCCCTGCATTGAATAGCATACAAGCACCACAATTCTCAGTTTGTGTCTGGGTGTTTTGTCTTTGGGGGGAACAAATTTTTGTCTGATGGTGTAACAGGGTTTGAAGTGAACTGTAATATTGTGTTGGGATAAAATCCCTTGTAGTTTTTTCAAAACTCCATCCATATATGGGATGACAGTGTTTTGTTTCAGACTTGATGAAGGCCCAGCTTGGGTAGCCCCAGGTTTTCAGAGCATTCTTGATATGTATGTGTGCTCCCTTTCTTTTCCCTCTGCCTTTGAGCTTTCAGCTTTTCTTCAAGCCATCTACATTGAATACCATTAAATGAATATCTATACAGACATCAAAATGGCTCATTGAAAAAGAGAAAATGCTTAAGTTTGCTCCGTTAAGGTATGCTTGGCTTTTAGTGCTCGTATGTCCTGCAGGTAGGTGGGTCCTGGCACTGAAGAAGCTTTGGCATTTGGTACGGTTTGTGTGTTGTTTTAAGTGCATGTGTAGCACCCTAACCACACAGAGGGGTAGAGACAATATTCTCTGGGGGCAGCCAAGGCTGCTTCCAACCAGCCAACATTTCTGACAGCCTGTGATAGAGCGCAGAGTGTTGAATTATTCATACAGGTGTTCAGGGGAAAAGGTTGCCATTTTCACAGGAGAAGCTAGCCCCCAGATGAATTGTGGCTGTGTATCCCCACAAGTGAATATAGTAGCAGTGATTGGGGACTATGATGCCTTTTGGGGCAATGGCTGCCCAATCTCAGTTAGTTTACATTTTAAAAGCTCATAAATGTCTCTGCTTCCCTCGTCAGAGCAAACCGTTTAAATGTAATCACCCTGTATTTATTATTCAGCTCAGGTCTGGCGGGAACAGCTGACATATAGTCTGTATTTCAGTGGTACCAAATCGCTTAATTGATGTCTGAATGAAAATATGAACCATCTGATTATTATAATCTCATCATCAGAAATGTCACTCTAAAGGGTTCTTGCTGGAGCGATTTCTGCATCCAACCCTATAATAGTGTGAATTTCCACTCACATTGTGTAGGCGGAAAAAAAGTGTATAATTTTTCTTACTAGGAGTGAGATGAATAGGCTGATTCCTTTCTTCTACGGCCGAATGGGTATAATGAGGTGGCTATTAAGTCCAAGAAGAAGCTAAGAAATAATGAAAACATTTAATGCCCATTAAACTTGGAAGTTTTACTGAGTATTTCTTTGCAAATGGAACAAACAAAGTAGATACAACATGTTTAATTTTAGAGCTTTACATTTGAGTCAGGTGTATGCTTTAATTTTGGAAAACAGCTTAACTATGATACATGACGTAAGATTGTATCCAACTCCCATTTCAAGTTACTGCAAGTTTCAGCAAGAAAGAAAACAAATAAACATTTTACGACTTCAATTTGTTTCTGATAATGAGGGAGCTGTCTATGATAATGATTGACGGTGATATCTGCTTACTATCTGAAGATATTTCAACGCCTTTCAGGAGTTCCAATAACATAGTCTGCATCAATGAGGCACTAACGGATTACATATGGACTGGCAAACCTAGCGGAGAGCGAACTTCCGGGCACAGGGAGTAAGGTGAAGGGGTGGAGGATGAAGCCATACCTGATGATTCAGCAGGTGCAACTGGAGTCCGAGTCTGCCTTTGGGATTGGTCGCACATCCGTATTGGTCTCAATTTACAGCTTTTGTGTTTTAAGCTGTGACAGCGCAGGCCGATTCTGAGCCTTCTCCTGTGCCTCAAACTTCAACCTGGAAAGTTACACCTTGAGCCGAGCTTCGGTCATGGTTTCAGAGTAAAAGCTGGCAGCTGACGAGGGATCATAGCGAGGAAGAGTAAACAGAGTTTTCACCCGCTCCGCCGCTTAACTATGACTATATGACTATCTATAAATATCAAGCTTGAGAAAGTTTCACAAGGAAAGAAAATAGGTTGGTTAGATTTGATTAACAGAGCTGTCCAGAGTTACGTACACCGCAAAGATTCAAGGAGCAGTTTCATTCCCTCAATTCCTACTATAACCACAACGAGAAACCAACAAGGAGTAGCGGCCAGACGCCATACAATATTCATGGGACCTTTCCCTCCAAGACAAAAAAGAATTTTTTGCAAGAGTGAAACCAAACAAGTTCATGCACAAACGCCAACCCTCTTCTGCTGTGGTCTTTATTTGTTCTAGTGAGCAGCTGGCTTGAAATATTTCGCCCACAAGTGGAGCCAAGTCCTTCATCCTAGGAGTGGGGCACCAAACACTTGTGCTGGGGCATACTAATTTGGCTCTGCTCAGTGATATGTGTGCACCAGTTTGCCTCACAAGCATGTGGGCTCTATTTGCATACAACCACACACACCCCTGATATTACTTATTAATCTTCAGATGTGACATTTGTATCCAAAATGCAGCTCTCTTAATTTATGTTAATTTCTATCAGCATCACTAATGGCAAATATGAAAAAAGAGTTTCCCAAGAGAAGCTGCCGGCTATCGAGAATGTGTGAGGTGGTAGAGTGACCTCACCCCGAATTTGATTTGATTCATTTTATCATGTTAGTTCAGATAATGTTCTTTAAAATAATAAATGTTTTACACCTAGCAGGCTAATAGTCTTTCTCTGCTCATGTTTAATGCACCATAAGTACAAATGTGTGTGACAACAGCACCAGCTGTCTCTGAGTGGAACATGAAAGCTCAACAATAACATGCTGAAGGGAAAGGAGACACAGACAGGGGAACACTACGGAGTCAATTTCTGGTTCTAGTATCTGTTATGACAAGAAAATAAAAGGCATTGAGAAGTATCACCAATACGGAAACAAACAATGAAATGATTTGTGTAAGCAACAAAAAGAAACGCGTATATGCCATTTCTCTTCAGCGTCATCTGTCCTGCAATCAATAACAGGTTATTCTTTTGTGTGAGTAAATCAAGACCACAACTCAGAGGCTGGCTTCAAGCTGAAAAAGAAAAGAAAAAAAATCATGGTATTACGGGAATAAAGTTGTTACATTATGAGAATAAAGTCTAGTATTGAGAGAATTAATTGGATTGGTCTGTGAGAAATGTCTTTGAATATTGCAGAATAAAGTGGTAATTTTATGAGATTAAAAAAAATTGTAATTTTAAGACTGGCGGATGGTCAGCTTGGCAGCGAGCGCTTTTGGCAGCTGCTGCCTCGGGTGTTGTGCTGTGCCGCACACATCCAAAGAGGCAGCCTCTATTGTGCTTATGAAGTAGTCTTATTACTTTAGGAACACGGTTTGTTGTTCAAACCACCATCCACATTACGTGAGGGCTAAATCCATCAATGCAGCCATTAATTCCTACACCATACGGTTTTTATTTATATTATACGTCAATATGGTATACAGTGTGGAACGTCTGCAGTTGTGCTGTGGGTGGCAATGATGCCCTGTGTGCCGCAGTTCTACTTCTTCTATTCCAAAATCTTGACCTCCAATCTCAGTGTTTCTTGGGAAACTACTAACATCATCTTAAATAAAGAAAGCCCTGCATCATTTAGCACTTTGAGATTTGATCCAAATGTAAAGTGCATTATAAATTAAATGTATTATTATTATTATTATTATTATCAGACCGATATAGTACCAGCATCTCCTGCTCCACAAAACAGACCATTTTTTCCAAGTCAATCTGGTTCTTTCTTATGAACCGGCCCAAAGTCCTGACACTTATAATGATGTGGTACTAATGTGCCAAAATATTCCATATTCCTTTATTTGTCAAAGCTATATTAAAATATAGCCGCTCCACATTCCTCATTTTGATGCTGGTGACACTCTTCTGATATTTACCATTCAATCTATCACCTACAATTACGCCTTATTTCTCTCAAAATCACTTTAATGTTATTATCTCAAATTTATTTTAATTTTGTGTCAAAATGGGCCCAACACATTGTTGTATTAAGTGTAGCAGAAGAAGGAGAGTTTTGAACAGATCGGATCATGGCAGCCCTTGGGTAGTACTCTGTTCCTTGGCAACATGAAGACTTAGGTGATTACACCAACAAAGATTTCTCCTCAAAAACTCTCGTAAACTCCTATACGAATGTACAAGGTCCGATTAAAGCTATTATCATGGTGGGGGTTTTTGTGCTAATGATACAAATCTCACTGCAACATGACATTAACAAGCTCAAAACACTTTTTATAATTAAATCAACATTTTAAATGAAAGCAGAAGAACGTTACTTGTAAGTTTTGTCTGTCATCTGCACTATGATGAGAAGCAGGACTCGCAGTGTTGAAAACACTGATAGTGTCTACTGAGACAAACAGGAAGGAAACCAGGAGCCATATGAAACCAATCTGGACTCTCATGTTATCTACAGAACAAATCATTCCTTTCAGCAGTACACCATATTATGAAGGATGTGACTAATACCATGGCTGTTTAAATAAAGAAAAGTAATATCAATAAGATCACTGCCAAGGCACATGAGGTACAGTGTTGTGAAAACGATTGTATTGGACCCCTATAGGATTTCTTCTATTTTTGTATGTATCTCATGTTAAACTGAGCCCCCGTGAAAAAGTATTTAGCGTCTTAGAAACTAAATCGAATAGACCTAGTCTCTACCAGCCCTGGTCAGTCACATCATCACAGACTGTTACGGCCACAACCGCTATCACCCCCCCTCCCCTCTTCATGTAAATGGATCTGTTTCATTTCAGAGAGAATTCAACTAGGTGGTCTCCAGCTTATAACTGGCTCCCGCTGCTGGAGGCGTTACCTGGGTTGTCACGGAACACCTGATTAGCGTTGGACATTCAGCAATGCTCGAATGATGATGAAGCAGTCCCAGGAGAAGGTTTAAGAGCGCCGTCAGTCAGCTGCCCGTGAGAGACGGTTGGGGTGTGCAGCTCTCCATGCGGGTTCCATGGTTGTTATGTATCAGAGTGATACTCGGTGTGATCATTCTAAACTCATGCAAGGCCTTAGTTATCTGGGTCTTGAGCCATACATAGATTACTGTTTTTTAATCACACTGCATCACTTCAAGAATTTGTTTGTATCCCTCATTGGTGTTCTATGTATTTTTGTTTATCGTTGGATTATAGGTTATAGGTAGAGAGGGGTTAGTTGACGATTCATTTGTGTTTAAGGTAGAAAAAGGTTTGTGAGATTTTTATTAAGTTCTTTGGTTTAACAGCACTTGTAGACTTTCACCCCTTTATTGTTGGTACACTTCATGGTTTATCTAATTCACCTGCCACCCTTTTCTTAAGGTCTTTATTAAAAACTATTTTTATTCCACCATTACAATCTGTTTTTTATGTTACTTCTCCTTTCCCTCAACGAGGGAACGAGGGAGGTCGTAACATGAATATTTGGCTTGTAGGGAATTCAATCTGGACAACGATTCCCAGAACTAAAGTTGCTAAATTTTAAGATTTTTTGAATATTTGTCAAAAATATCGAACAGGTGAGTTAATTTGACTCAAAAAAAAAAAAAGTTGCATTTTGATTTGGAGATGTGTTTAGCCAACCCCTCACTTAGTCAAATAGATAAACTCAGAAAATATGATTGAATGTAAATCACTTTGGTCCCAAATACTGAAAAAAAGGATTTTAAAAAGGGAGCTGAGAGCTGTAATTATAGGTAAGTTGGTGGAAATTAAAAAAAATTTCCACCTGAGCCTGAGCTCACTGCGTTTCAGGATGTTCTCCTGACTGAGGAGCCGCCCAGGCAGATAGGGAAGGGTGAGTCCGGCGATGCACCTGCTGCAGATACGGGTAGTCATGGTTAAGCGGCAGAGCGGCTGAAAACTCTGTTTACTCTTGACATAAACTTGATATTTTGAGGGTGTTGGAACCTGCATTATTAACATCATGGGTTCATTAAGAGAGCGTGATACTTTGCTCCAAGATCACACCAACCTTTGTAATCCTTTTAGTTTTAACATTGGATATTACCCCTCCCTATCAAATAATCTTTATCAGCCTGCCAACTGGTGAGGTTCCTTTTCATAGATATATTAAGAAACTGTATTAACTTGTTTATTCTATAAAACTATAGGTCAATGTAAAATACAGAATATTTTGATTTCTTGAGCATTGTTGTAGTGCTTACAGTTGTGGTGGGTGCCAGTCCCTCCTCCCCTGACCTGACTCATGAAACCATTGAGCAATAATAAACAACATAACATTTTTCCTCTGTAAGCTTGCACACATGTTTCTTTTTTGTATGTAATCAAATTGATATCCAATGTGTTACTCTTTTTACTGATGGTATGCAATGTCGATAAAAAATTATAACTTTAAATACGTACAGGGATTTTCTTATTAATCACATTTAGAAAATATTTTGAATCTCCAAATTTTGTATATGAGGTTCTTACATTGCTTTTGGTTTTTTTAAACATTTCATTTTCATTTTTCAGAATTATAATGTGCAAAAAGTAACCTAGACATACAAAGATGAGAGAAAAAACAAATGAAGGAGGGCTGTCAGACAATTTCTATTTCTTATGGTATCAACAGAATAATAGCCTCTTATGAATTAAGATGTAAGTAGGATGTAAGTAGGATGTAAGTAGATGTAAGTAGGATGTAAGTAGGTGAATTGAGTTGAACTCAGAGTACAGGGATTTATGTATAAGAGGTGATCTCACACTCTGCTTGAAAACATTCTCTCATATCTATTTAATATATTAGTTTGTGTGGTTGTTTTCTCTGCATTTGTATTACACCTAACATAAGTCATCAAAGCTGGGTGGAGTGTAGTAAACATCTAAGTGGTCAAAATTCCTGGTTATAGATCAGGGGAAAGTTTGAAGGTCTTTGCGGAACATCCTAAGATGGACAGGTTTGGGTCAGGCTTAATGTCTCTGAACGTTTATGCAACCTGCTTCCTATATTGCTTTTTCCTAAACATTTAGCTTTCTCTGTATATTCATGCTGCACTTTCCTTCTTGTAGCACCTTCAGTATCTGCTTTAAAGAGTTTCGATGTTAAAACCTGTCTCCCTTCACTAATCATGGGGAACATGAGATGGATGGCGAACAAGATGGAAGAACTGACAGGACCAGCGGGAGAAGTAACATAAAAAACAGATTGTAATGGTGGAATAAAAATAGTTTTTAATAAAGATCTGCGAACGTAATATCATGTGCTTTACGGAGACATGGCTGCATGAGGACATCCAGAGCAGAACTTCACCATGGTTGGCACCCAGACTGTCCAGGCAGATTGCAATAAAATGGTAAACAAAACGGTGAGAGGGCTTGCTGTTCTAGTTGACAACAGATGCTGTAAACCCCGGTCACATTACGATTCAACACTGGATCTGCTGCCCAGATACTGAACCGCTCACTGGTGGTCTCTCTCCATATTATTTACCAAAAGAGATCTGACACACTATTACAGTAGCTGTTGTCTGTGCTATTTGTAAAATCTACTTATTGTACAGCTCAGACCTACCAACAGAGAAACACAAGACTACGAGAATGAAGAAAACGTTTCCAAATACCATCAAGCACATCCATACAAGTTCCCACCAGGAAGTAGTAGGTCAACTGATCGAGGCACTCACAGAATAACATGTGCTGGGATATCCTTATTTCAGACAGCCATTTGTGTTACATTGTGACACTTCAGCGCCAGCATCAACAGGGAAAGAGGAGAGAATGCCTATATATCTAACAGGTCAACTGAGGGAGCATGTTATTTTCCATGTGTTGTTACAGGAAACAAATTTATTTCACCAGAGTGCGCTGTCAATCATTCAAAGTGTAATTTAAGCTTGCCAAATATAAGTTGTTTTTTTTTAATTTAACTATTGTTTATAACTTTAGCTTGTCGTTCCCTTTCAGCCCCAAATGTGGTTTGTTTATCTGCAGACAAACAAAAGCGGCCTGATTACTCCTCCTAGTTTCGACATGAGAAAGATCCATTTTGGGTCGAAACCTGATTGCGTTTGAACAATTTTTCTGTGCTTTTTTGTGATCAGTGTTTCCCAACAGGTTAGGAATTTACTTGAGATGCTGGGTGGCAGAGCACAGCGTGTGACGGATGGGTTCGATAATAAAAAAGTCAAACAAAAGTTTATCACTTACTAACTTTATTGCAAACAAATAACGATCAACATAAAAAAAACTATTTACAAAGAAAAAAGAAGTATTTGCGAACGGATAATCACTCTTTATATTTTATTTCAACATAAATAAATAATAACAAATAAATAACTCTTTACATATGAAAGTAAATGTCCATTTGAAAATAATAATAATAATAATAAATTAAATTTATAATGAATAAACACTCAAAATAAATATCTTGCGCTTACTCTATCCATATTTCAAAATAAATAATAATTAATAAATAACAACTAGCATCTTTGGATCCAGACAGGATGTCTGCATTATGTATGAAGCAATGGATTAATCCGTTCTCCACAGAGCCCCTGAAGACCCTTGAAAAAATATATATATGTTATGCGCACCAGACAATTATCCTATGTGCACAACTGATGTGCACTGACTATGCTGACTTTATTTTGTGCGCACAAGATAAATACAGCATTGTGGGCCTGTTCTTCGAAAACCACTAGTGAAGCTGCTGCCTGTGCTTCAGTTTTTGCATCAGATGATTCCTGCTGATGACGATCCCGTATCTACCAGCTTTACACATCGGAAGTAAAATTGGTTGGCATTGTGAATGTGTTCTTGCTTGATGAAATTAGTCTCTTTATCATTAAAAAAATATTCAGACCAACATCTAATTAAAAAATCACCTCCTAAGGGTTAATGACAAATATATGTAGACTCTCCCAGTGAAATAGTTTATTTGTGCATACTTACTTATTTATTGTTTGATTATGGTCACGCCGTCGGTGCTAATTCCGTTGAAAAGCATTCATATGGCAATTCCGATTATATGTTAGCATTAAGCTAACAAACCAATTGCTTATTATTCTTCCACATTGTTGTAAGGCGATTAACTTTCAAACTACACCTGGAAGGCTTTGTCTCACTTTTGAAGAACTGATTATTTGCCAACGAGAACGCTAATGTTCAAAGAGAGCAGAATAAAAGGACAAAATTAATTTGCATCCTCTAACTTAACCCACTGGTCCGCAGGTCCGTGTCTATCTCATCTGGCTATAAAAAAAATAGTGTGCATAATGGAATGACAATTTCGAGTATTGGTTCAAAAAGATAATGAAATTCGGATTTTATATACCTGGGTGGGTCTTAATTTATCTGGGTGTGCCGCACAAGTGGGGATACTTACTCACACATGCCCTAATCAACAAAAGCATTTTACACCATCCTTGACTCGACCATGTTGTGCCAGAAGTTAATTTGTCTGCAGTTTCACAGTTCAACTTCTAGAGCACCCAGCATTCACCTGGAGTTTCCTACTACATAGCACTTTGCAATTCCCCTTTTTACTCTTAACTGTCAATGAATGGCTAATAACATGGAATGAGAATCTCCAAATAACTCATGTTATATAACTCTGCTGACTCACTTTTTAAAAGAAAGAAAATTGACTATGATTCACTTTGATTGTATTGCTGAATATTATATTGTGCTATAAGCAATATATTATTCATTTTTATACAGATAATACCTTCTAAATTAAAGATTGAGTGTTCGGGTGTGGCTGCTCATCTTTACAGTCACTGAAGTCCACGCGTGTGCAATGTGTGCATTGTTCCACAGGGACAAATCCACAGCCGGTATTTATGACACATCTCCACAACCCAAAAATGCATTTGCTCTGACACTACATTATTTCCAGTACCTGAATACAGTCTGTTTTTTTTCCCGATGAGAGCTCTGAGAAATACCCAACCCTGTTTAAAGACTTTTACTGGACATGTGACAGATCCTAATCCCGCCGTCAATCTGTCTGCCGTACAAATTTGCTGCTCCGTAATAAGAAGAGATTGGAGCAACATTCGAGGGCAGAGGAAGTCAAAGCAGCAATGGAGGTATAATTTATATTATGCTGTTCTGTTTGGAGAGACCATGGGGATGTATGTGGTCATAAGTGCTGGAAGCATGTACATGTCAAGATGACAGACAGCATCATCTGACTGTAGGTGACACTGTAAGATAGATTTTAGTGAGATGGACTGTTTTACGTTTGTTCCCAGCAGCACTTGTATTTTTATTGTGTGAATGTTCTCATCCATTTGTTTCACCCACTGTAGAAGACTTTCCTGCACAAGGCAGTTTATCTTGTCATGTGGGAAACCTCTTAACAATAACGTTAGATGTTAAAATACCTAATTTTTCTCATGTGGAATTGATGCAGAGTCTTAAAAGGATCGTGTTACTTAATTCAATCAGCCAAATAAATATAATCTAAGAAAAAATGTTATTCCTGCCTGAATGAAATGTAAAGTTTCTGAATAGATGCCAGTGTGAATAATAATGTATCTGCTGTGAAGCAATTTAGCATTAACATATTTTATTTGTACTAAAAGCCACAACTGAACGGAGTGACTGCCAAGATCGTATTGTGTCTGTTAAATTTGTTTTTTTCTGTTCCTGTATCGCCGCTTTGTTTCAACCAGAAGTTTTTGTTGATTTCCTCCTGTCATTCAATATTACATCTGTCTGTATAATTGTCATACAATCTTAATTTCACTTTTATTTGCATGGTCGCTCATACCCCCATTTAATGTATATGTTCATTAATTTACGATTTTGTATTATTTGACGGAACAGTGGTGCTATCCGTGATATAGAAAGCTTGTTAGGATTTTGGCAGTCTTAATCGACCACTCACAGAACTTCATGAATAATGTATATATAATATTAACTATCCCTACTCAACAAGTGATTCAAATACCACGAGCCTGTAACAGAGACTAAAACATTGCAGCGTGACAGACATATCCGTTAGCGTTTGGCTCATTATGGTCGTGACCTCTGCAAACTGACCAGTGCCAAACATCTCTCAATTCCACAAGGCTTCTAAGGGAGCCACCTGAAGAGATGTTGTATTCGTACTGTCCAGAGCCAGTGATGGGGGGCAGTGGGGATCAGGAGCCAGAGGCTTGAGTTGACAATGTTGGATGAAATATAGGATCCAAAGCCCACGAGGGGTTCCAGGCCCAGTGAGGAGATTGCATTCTTCCATCTTCATGAGTCTTCTTTCTCCAGGTGGTATTGACCCACCACAAGGAGTCCAGAATGAGGGAGAAGAAATACGGTGTGAGAAGCAGCTGTGTTGGTGCATGAACTCATGTTTAAATCACACAATTATACATCTACAGACCGCTTTGACTGCTCACGATCATCTAGAGTTCCCTTTTCCCTTGCCTTGATATTGATCTTTGATCATGTTTATTGTCTCTCTTATGTGGCAGAAAATCTGGACTTTAAGGATAGATGAACTCATAAAGTTTAAAGGCGCTCAGTCACAACATTACCCAACAACATTATAAGCCTTAGATAATTTGATTGAAAAGAAGAAGAAAGGAAAAATGGAAGGAAAAGGAGGGAAACAGAAAAAGCTAGAGAAGGAGATTTCTTTCTTCTTTGTTTCCAAATGTCTTCATGTTATAGCCTCTAGGGCTTTCACTCAGCGTCAAATTCAATTTCCCAGAAAGTGTTAAGCTTTATGGGCCAAACGATCGAGCTGAGGTATAACTGTACAGGAAGACAAGGAAAGGATGAAATGAAACATTATCACAAGGTTACAACACTGCTGAGTCCTCCACCGGGCCATCAGCTATGATGTTGGGCATCAATCTAATACACTGCGAAAAATACAATTTTTACGATAAAATAAATTATGATTTTGATAATGGCAAGAGTGATTCTCAAGATGTCTCTGCTTCAAAGGGCAGGTTCGACTCGTGGTGAGTGTCAGAAGGTCACTGGAGTGATGAATGTTCTACAATGGCTATTATTTTCAATTCACAGAGATTCTGGCCGCGACACACCTACGATAAACACGCTGAAAAGAAATGGGAGTAATTGAGATCAGAATTGTAAGATGAGTATTTCATCTTTCCGCACTATTTATTTAATCATCGTTTTTATTAGTTTTTATATAGTATTACAATTTTAAATATACTGAAGAGGATTTAGGTAACATGAATAGTTTTATTTCAATATGGTAATTTAAGTCAGAATTCTGAAAATAAAGTCTTAAGTAATCTTATACTTAATGTAGCTTTATTTTCTGAATCCTGACTTCAAATGCAGAATTCTATCAAATTTAAAAATTGTCCAATTTGGAATCAACATATTAAGACAACTATATTAAAATATGAAGTTTCTGTGTTTTCTTTTGAATAAAGTTTTACATTTTTTGCAATAAGAAGGCTGCTAAAATATAAACTCAAATTTCCGTCCTGTTTATTAAGATTTACTTTGCATCCACATCCAATGGTTTTGGCAATAGTGAGGTCAGTAACTGTTGAGAGATGAAATAACACATTATTTCTCTCAGCCTTTTTATGCAATTTCCTAACAATTAAAGCACTTTGTGCTCCACCACATAATGAAACTTCAAGCCATTTTCTGTTTCAAAGTGATTATTCCCACAAGCATCATGTATGGGACATAAAAAATGGTTTCCCCATCATCCTGCACTCAATGTTAGATGCCACGTAGGCCACACTTTAGATTTTCACAGAATAGAATAGAATAAAATGTAAAATAAAGTGTTTCCTAAATGTCCTGTCATAACTGAAATTCCATTCACTCATACTCACAATCTAGGCGATTTGTACTTTACAATACATACACTCATTCTCAAAGTATGCAGTTAAAATGGAATTAAAAAGTACTGGTACGTATTGCATATAACAGTAAGTTATTGCAGTGAATTAGCTGTGTTAAGTGGGTTCGCCCAGGTAAGAGTTCAGTGTGGTAATGTCTTTGGGGTAGAAACTGTTCATGATTCTTATGCTGCGTGTTTGATGGACCTTAGCCGTCCCTGTGATCGTTTTTGATTTATTTTTTTTCAAACTCTTCAACAGAAGCTCAAACATTTTCTAGAATATGTCAAAGTCGTCAAACTTCCGTCCTCTTTAGAAATCTAGAAATCATACAATCGTACAAAAAAGCACGTACACACACACACACACACACACACACACACACAGACTCATACACATGTATGCACAAGACTGGAATAGTGAAAAGTCATAGGCATTTACTCACTAATTTTTGATCACTTCACTAAATACACTACATAACTTATATCATGATGCACATTTTATATATAAACAGGTTAACTGACCCCCACAGACTCACTCAATAAACTAAAAGTATCTACAACTACAAACAAACACAAACCCATGCACAGACACACATTCTCAAGTGGATGGCAGTAGAGGACATTTGGAGAGCTGTAGCTGCTGAAGTGTTGTGCCTCCTTCCATCCTGATAATTAGGCTGATGGAATCATCACACTTTTGAGACTCAGGTCTCTTCTGAAAAGCAGGCAGGCAGGAGAGGGAGAAGGTCACAGGGGGGTCTGGAAACACGCGTCTGGTTCACTTTGTTGCTCATACGCCTTTCTCATTTGAGAGACCTGTCAATGAATATAGACCGATTACTTGCTGTCGAAAGCAAAATGATTTCAAGATATGTGTGGGAGAAGCAGTAATTATTGTGTAACCCTCGAGAGGGGGCTGTTTTTATATGTACAAATCTATTATTTATTAGCGAAACATTTTTGAATAACCGCAAGATATGTCAAAAAAATTGTCTTTTCATTAAAAAAAAAAAATCCCTCTGTTTTGTTAAATACAAACTTTTAGAGGAAAATATGATACATAGATTATAGATCTCCTCGAGTCGATTCAAATGCACCATTTTCCAAAATCAATCCAGTTCTACCTTGCACTAAGGTTTAAGGGGCTAAAAAATTTGAAAATGATCTATGAAATCGTTTTTCAGTTATCGCTTTAACATATCGGTGCTGGTAGACGCAGATGCGGTAGCGGCAATGACAATTGCCATAATATCCCTGACTTTTCAGCGATATTAATATGATTTGGTTGTCAGAAAAAGCTTAAGTCTTTTGGTTGTAGATTTGTGATCCAGTAACATCCACTCTCTTCACCGAGCAGAAAAACGCCCGCTTAGAACCCAAACCTTCATGGTGGCTGAGGACTCTATGATAACTGGGTGGAGAGGTGGATCAGGTTGCATAGCGGCAAAAAGTAGAGAGGAACCTATTCATGTAACTTGGTAAATCTGCTAATATGTCAGTCTACAGTCCTGAAACACTGATAAGGAGCCATTTTTTGTGATAGTATTTGTGAGAGGAGTGAATAACAATAAACAAAAGGCCTAAGCAAGTGAAATTTCAGTCTCTCTGACAAAACTTCTTGCAAATTTCACTAAAAGGTTAACTATTCTGTCTATTTCACTCAAAGGAAATTAAATATATCTTCCCTGCTGTCTATCACCATCATGTAACTCAAGTAACAGTAAGTATTTTTGTAGTTTCATACTGATTTCAGTGGTCGCATATTATGCAGATATGTCCCGCTGTCGCAACACTCTCGGACCAGCCCACCATTTAGCTGCCGCAGTCAGCCCAGCAACAATTAATGCACAAATGTATGCTACGGTACACAGTCTCTGTCAATTGCTATGCGCTGTAGTCTCTCTGGATTGATTGGAACAAAATCCCTGTTGTTCAGGGTCTGACTGCCAGCAGCTATAGAGATGTGGGCGTAACCTTCCTGTAGGGGAGTGGCATGGCGTACAATGCTTGTGTGGGTGATTTGTTTTTAAGTAAGAGGCATGTGAGTGTCCACACAACTTCAAGGGAATGGGAAGCGCGAGACGGAGAAATTGGATAAAATCCCACTGAATGTCAGGGTCAGGGGTAATGACGACAAGCTGGAATGAGAAGTGAACACGTTTCAAACTTACAAACACATTTCACTCTCAGAAGATTTATATGCCACTTAAAATATAACGGTTAAGTTATAAGCTGTGCAGATGATTACTTGGTAAGGTAGAAAGTTTTTTATTTTATCATTATCAGCATTTATCCTTCAGGGTGACCTTAAGCTTTCACATTAGCAAACACTACATTTTAGTTGCTGCATCATGTATGTCTTTGTCAGGGAGTTGTTTTTCCTTATCGGCATAAAAGATCTTTTCAGTTAGAGGAACCCTTAACGCTACTTAACCCATGTTGTCTTATCCCACAAGCCAACGAGCTTTGTTCTATGATCCTTGCACTTTCCTTTTCACACAATACAACTCTTCACAGAGGATATGACAACTGCCTAAGTGAAAATGCAACGCGATCTCTTTTTCTCATTGAAACTACATTGAAACATGGCTGGACTCGATCACCCTGGACGCCGCTATCGAGCTATTGGGCTGCGCTGTCTGCAGAGTGGACTGGACAATTGACTCCGTTAAGAGACAAGAAGGAGGCTTCTGTGTTTATATGGACAACCGCTGGTGTACCAACACCACAGTTAAAGTTACTTTCTGCTTACCAGTCATAGAGTATCTGATTTTGCATTGCAGACGGTTGTACATGCCCAGAGAGCTCACATCGGTTCATAACAGCTGTTTATGTGCTGCCGTAAGCTAACACTAAATTAGCCATGGAGAAGCTAGAGCGCACTATTAACCAACAGCTGTCGGCGCTACTGGACAGTACTGTTATAGTGGCAGGGGACAAATTCTACAAGAATGTGAACTTTCTGACAAGGGAAAAAAAAACACTCTGGATCAGATGTACACCAACATCCCAGATGGCCTACAAAGGCCTACAAAGAGGCCTACAAAGAGGCACAAAGAAATCTGGAGAGGGGCATCAAGATGGCCAAACTCAGATACTAACAGTGCATTGAAAAAAACTACATCAACTCCAGGTGCATGTAGCAGAGGATAAAGATACTCACCTGCTACAAGGACAACAGCACAGCCATGAACTCCACGGACAGCACTCTTCGTTCTGAGCCAGTTCTCTGACTGCTTCGACCACCGCAACAGGGCGGATAACATCTATCCTGCTCTACCAGGAACGGGCAACCCCTTTCAACTGCACCATCACTGGGCCAGATCTACCTTGCATAGAGTTGGAGCGAGGAAAGCAGCTGGTCCAGATTGAGTCACAGGATGCGTACTTAAGGCATGCGCGGACCAGTTAGCATTGGTATTCACCAGAATCTTCAAACTCTCGCTCAAACAATCTGTTGTCCCCACCTGCCTTAAGTCAGCCACCATTGTTCCAGTACCCTAGAAGAACACTGTGAACTGCCTGAATGACTATCGCTCAGTTGCTCAAACCCACATCACCAGATGCTTTGAGTTTCTCATCCACTCCAAAATTAAAGCTGCTATCCCTGTCAACCTCAACCAACACCAGTTTGGATATAAGGCAAACAGATCGACAGAGGACACGATCATAACGGATCTCCACACAGCCTTCACACATTTGGACCAGAGGAACACATATGCTGTTTTTGGACTTTAGCTCCACTTTCAACACTGTAATCCCTCACAGATTGATACAGAAACTGAGCAACTTAGGCCCTGGCAGATCACTGTGTACATGGATTCTGGACTTCCTAAGGAACAGACCCAGGAACGTCAGGATGGGGGATTACAACTCATCCACTCCCATCCTAAACACTGGCACCCAGCAGGGGTGTCTTCAGCCCTCTCCTCTACACCCTCTTCACCCATGACTAGTCCCCCATTAATTCCACTAACAGTATTGTCAAATTTGCTGACGGCACCACCATTTTAGGAAAGGTCACAGACAACAAAAGCGAGTGATCGGGACCATGTCAGCCTCCCTCAGAGACATCTACAGTGGTCGTCTCCAGCAGGAGGCCAGCTTTTCTAGTGACTTGAAAGACATACCAGACACTAGGACAAAAACTAACAGACTTAAAAACAGCTTTTATCCACAAGCTGTTAAATGCCTCCACTCTTCCCACTCCCCCAGCCCCCCACCCACAAACACACACTGAGAACTGAGGTTCACTCACTGCTCATAACTCCTCACGACTGATATGGAATAAACATACCCATACCATGCAATCATTTCAAATCGCAATATGCACACAGTACTATTTATATTCGTCTTAAGTACAATTGTGAATACTTCTCTAGTGCATTAGCCCTCACAACGAAAACACAATAGTGTTCATTCAGAACAATTCTCTGCAGTATTCTCTCTACGCTCTGCCATTGAGTTGTTTTCTTGCGTTTTTGTATTTTTTGTTTTGCACACCTTTGTATTTTTGCTCTTACATGCTGCTAATCCAAGAGCTACCAAACTGCCTTTCATTTGTCTGCAACAATGACAATAAAACTCTATTCAAATCTATTCTGTTCTTGTCAATTTACTTTTCCCCATATACGGTAGAACTGACCAGTCACAGACAAAAACAAAACTGTCAAAGTTATAAACCCTCTCACAACCAGGTTTCAACAGTCCTGCAGACCTAAAATGAAGCGTTCCATCCTTTGTTGATGTTCAAAAGTAATTGACAGAGAAAGTAGGCAATTATAGCCTGTTCCATACCCTCTTAACATCACAATCAATCGGAAATGGTGGCCATTACTGACACATGTCTGTTTGCTTAGCCCTACAGGGTATAGATGATAGAAGCACATTTTCCTGAAAGCAAGGTCATGCTCATTTCTTTTGGAGGGGTTCAAAAGGCACACACCATGAACATAATCAATAATATCAAATCACACAATACTATCAACTCAAAGACATTCAATGATTTGATGTAATATTTCAACTATAATTCAAACAATTAGAATAAAAAGAGGCATAATACATAGTATTTAGTCAACATAAAATATATGTTTATAAATGTATTTAAAATCAAATTCGGAACAGATTGTAAAAAAAGTATTATTAGGTTTGTTGTAAAAACCTCTATAGATTGAAAGACAGAAGTATGTTGCACCTGACCACAATATACATTATGTGCATAGGTGATGACTGAAACACTTTCTTTCCTTTATAAATCAGAATGGTATATTGGTGCAAGGCAGGCAGTCACAAAAATCCAAACATAATATAAAAACTGAAAATAAGCTTGTACTGTAAATACATACATTTATAAAAAAAAGTTTAGCAGTCCAGCAGCAGAAGGGGAGAAGCTGAGGTTTTGGTCCTGATGGTCCGCAGCCTCCTGCCAGAGGGGAGAGTCTCAAACAGATCTCTCACTACAGATCCCAAATGTCATCCACAAACATCATAGTCCACTGAGACTCCTGCCTGACATCATCTGTCCGTCACAATACAGCATGTTTGAGTCATCTGTGAATGTTATGCATGGGTAGAATCCCAGCATCCTGTCAGCAATACTGTCACTTTGCTGAGAAATGAGTGGAAGACGCATTAATACACAATAAAGATTCAAAATTCAAGATCAATTCAATTTTCATTATGTGCCTAAATATTCCTCTACAAAACTTGTCATAGTTCTTATTACAAACTAAAGAGAAAAACTATCAATAAACTTTCTAAATGTTAGGTGAGGAGTTCAGGATTTCTCAAAGCCGAGGGAAAAAAAATTGCTCCCTAGACCGGTGCTACAGCGATGGATACTCTTTTGTGTTTTGACAGATGGCAGCAGTGCGCACCAGCTGTGGTCGTAGTGGCTGAAATCTTAGTTGGCTCTGTGCAGAAACCGATGACACAGATGTTTGGTAAGTGTGTACTAATGATGAAGTGGTGGTTTTAATCACCCGCTGGAGAGTCTTTACGCTCTGGCCTATAAAACCATGTCAGTGAGGGTCTGCTCCGTAAAAGTTGGCAAGAAATTTGCATTGGAATTTACCTTTTTTAGACTTGTGTCTGTGCCGTCTTAACAGGGGGGTGGTGTGTGAAGAACATATTGGGTTATCTATTTGATTCCCAAAAAACGACAATTATTCACCAGTCCCTGTGACAAGTTTGCAACCGCTATTTGCACCGTCTTAAGGACCAATTCACAAAGAATATTGCACCAATAATATATCACTATCCTCCAAAAATGTTTAATTTAGTTATGAAATATGTTTTATGGAGCCCCTTAAGTCCATTGAGAAGAAAATACTTTTTTTCTCTAATGCATTTTCAAAAATGACAAGTAAGGGATGTGTAAAGCGTTTATTTTTAATGACATCTACATTCTGCCTATGCATTCTTTTTTTTGTCACTGCATTCCGAAATAAAAGCGTCTGATCAGAGCTGTCCGTGGTGCTGTATCGTTAGGCCAAAACGATGCCCACTGTGTTGACCAGTCACAGCGGCAACACTGAAGAATTCTTGCTTTATCCCTGCAATTTCCCATCTGGTTTGGGGAAATCTTGCGTGTTTCGCTGCTCTACGAGCAACGGCTGGCATAACATCCCATGTGGCCCTACAGAGGGACTACTGGGAAAGCACAGAAGTCTATGCAATAGTTGCCAAACCATATTTAAATAACTACAAATGAGCACAGGAGCACCGAGACGCAATCAGCATGGCATCGCAGTTGGCGCTGCAATACAACGTTTACGATGAATCCAATTGCACCGAGTTTGAGTCCGCAAAAAGCTGTATAAATATTTTGTGAAATCACCCTTCAGATTCCGGTTCTCTTTTTCATGATCACATCATCAGTAAATGTGCTGATGCATGATTTCATTGTTGAAGCAATTTGATTTCTGAGTATGTGCCAGTCTTTGCACACAAAACAGTTGTACAAAGTTGCCGTAGGTTCATTTGCTCAAAACTGGTTTTGCAGCTCAGACTATTGTTAGCAGGTGTTTCTACGCTTATAAGGACTATATTCGCTCCACAAATGAAATTATTAACCTCCAGCTTTCCCATTAAATACAGTCTCTTAATTAATCGTCTACATATCTCACTTATTCTTATTCTGATCAGTCACATTATTAGAATTAGAATTAAAATTGGCTGGGTTATATTTTTCTATGTTTTGTGTTTTTTTCAAGTCTCAAGTTTGTAAGATCTATCTTTTTTCTGTAAGCATTTAAGATTTCATCTAATCGGTACATACACATTCAGCTTCAAATATAAAAAATGGAATATCATCCATCTGCATCTGAATAGGACCAAGATAATAATTGTTTTACAAATAAGGCTTCACAATGAAGAGAAAAAACAGAGCTCTGTTGTCATAGAAACAGCTGTTTGATACTAAATTGCCATCATAATGCCTCAAAATAACACTTTATTCACACACGCACAGACACACACACAAACACGCACAGACACACACCACCTGCTGAGTCTGGAATGGAAAACAAAATAAGAGCTGGTTCTGTTCGATAGTCTACTCAGATTGGCGGTCAGAGCCATTGTGCCAGGGCTGAAGCCTCCTTTGCCCTTATGTTCTTCCCAGAGTACAGTGCTTCAGGCTTCAGAGCGAGGTATAATTAATCATGTGATCTGTGTCTCCACCCCCATCTACTGTAGATTAAGGGGTCTACATCATTACCTCCTGATCAAAGACGGCTCAGCTTTCTGACGCGTCCTGAAACACTGTTAGATTGTTGTTCTTTCTTTCTCCTGTCCATTACCTTCCCTTTCTCATTTTGTTTCTTTCTCCCTTCTTTCCTCACACACTTTTCCCTAACCATGAAATATGTCCAAAAATCCGAGGATTAATTTGATGTCATTGTTTAAAGCAATTAACTGTTGTTCAGGAAAATCCCCAGAGTTGTCTCAAATCCAAAAATTGGTCACTGGAGATGTGCGGCTCTGCCCACACTCTATTCTTTTGCCTGATAAATTCATTTGAAAGAGTTCTTTACTTTGAGAGAAAAACTTACTCTTTCAAACTCTGTGATGAATTGAATAATTAGCAGGTTTATCTTTGTATTTCAATGCTTCCCCCCTCTTGTTTTCAGCAGTGCAGATAGTTAATCCACCACATTTATTTGGGTTGATTAAAATATGATTTCTATTTATTCAATCTAAAGCCAGCCAATTTGCAAAAGTTATTGGTTATTAGACTTTAGGCTGCAGGTTTTTATAACCTGCAGCCTAAAGTGAAATGAGAAATTGTGCCATACATTTTAATAAGCGCCTCATCTGCCTGATTTGCCACACTGAGATTAATTTTGTCACAGCTCGTAGGGAAGAAGAATCATATAAGCCGGTATTTAAGATTTTAATGAATGCTTTATTTTTTATGGAAGCTTCATGAAGATTTACTCTGTCTATGACATCCATGTAGAAAGTAGTCCCCTCAGAGGGAATTTCTCAATTACTCTTCGCAATAACAGCATGTGAAAACCAGGGGGTGCTGTTAGATGACAAAAAGGCAGGCAGTAAGGCATTATCACTATTAGTGTCTCTACAGCTCTTGTAAAAAAAAATCCCTGTATGGACCCAACTACCTTACAGAGTACTGAGATACTGTAATAGACTACATTTCCCTGGATGCACCAGTTTCCCTGTCCTATAGACCAGCAGGTATATTGTATGTATGTTACTATACAATGTATAGTAACATGTATAGACAAATATACCTGCTGGTCTGATGCATCTAAGGGCTGGTTACAATGTATAGTATACATTGTAACCAGCCCTTAGATGCATCAGGATTTCACAGCTCTCGTGCAGAGCAAAAGAAATTGTAGAATACAGAATACTGTTAAAAAATACCACCGATTACCAGGAGAAATATTTCCATCATTTTATATTTCAGTTAAAACACTATAATAATATTGTTAACATAATATTTTATCAAATATTGTGCTATATAGTTTGTAATATAATTTTATATGGTAAACTGTTTTTTCCCTTGTGAGCATGTGTTTATCACCAAAATGTTCCAAATTCAAGAATTAATAGCATAACTTATAAAAAAAAAAAGATAATTTTTTTTAGCTTTATTTGTGTTTGAATCAGAAAAAACAGCACTTCTATATGGCAAAGTAATAATGGCCTTTACACAAATAATCACATAGAAAGACTAAAAATTTTGTTCAAAGGATTCAACATTATATGAAAAAAAATACTACTTACGTAGCAAAAAACTTGGAAGACAAATCCAATAAGCAGATCTCCATGTTTATGGGCTGAGCTATGTGACAGCAGGTTCAGTATATGGCCTAAAAGTTCATCCATTATTATTATTATTATTCTTATTCTTATTATATTATTAATCTTGACAACATTGTTGACCACATTAATATCTAAAGTTAGGCTGCTTTATCTGCTTTTAAAGAATTGTATGGCATTGGAATCCCAGAATGTGGGATTCTGGGTTTAGCCATATAGTGGTTAGCCGTATCGGGAGAAAACATTGAACCCCAGTGTGTAAATATCTCCCCTGCCTCTTCTGTTTCTCCTACTTCCCTTAACCCTCTAGAGTCTAATATAACCCCACATGTTTTTGGGTTTGGTGTGCCAATACAGTATGTTAAGGTGAAGAAATAATTACCAGGTTATAGATCAAGGTTGATTTGTTGAAAGCGGGATTGCGTAAGGATCTGAGCGAAGAGTAAAACGGCTACTGAGGAGAGAGATTGAAGACCATCATTGAAGCAGATCCCCTCTCCACAGCACTAACTGGTTCCCATCAATTGGGATCTCCATGACTTATCATTTTATGGTACCTTAAGATGATTCAATGCTAATAAACAATTTTGACCTCATGACCAAAGACTACAAAATCTAGATATACTTCCTATGTCTGACAAGCATCCATACGTTTTGAGATGAGTATATGGGATGAACCCTGGGATGACGATATTGAGGTTGTGCATATCTCATGGACCAGACATAATTGTGTTGCGTTGTGGCCAAAAAGGCAAAGGAGGGCAGTTGGAAAAACTCTCTTACACCAACATTATGCACCAGATCGAGAGCGGGCTCCACAAAGGCCATGAGTCAGAAGTCATTGAAGCGGTGATAAGGGCTATTAGCCCAGGTTTAAAACTCCTTGGCATGCTAGAAATGAAGAAAGATTTGACCCTGTCTCAGCTTGAAGTAATATTTAAGGGGCATTACAAAGACTATGACAGAAGAGACCTGTACCAAAAACTTATCATTATTTCCCAAGAGCCAAAAGAGTCACCAGAGGATTTTATGGTTAGAGCTGTTGAACTGAAAGGCGGATTCTTGTACGCAGCCAAGGGAAAAGAGACAGTACACGCCTAGTCGAAAAAAAGTTCCTGAGGTCAGTTGGGACTGGACTATTGAATGGCAATATAAAATTTCAGATTAAGCCATTCCTCAATAACCTGGATGTGACGGATGACACCTTGATTGAAAAAGTAACTAAAGCAGCTAACCTTGTGACAGAGAGACTCAATATGTTGAAGGAACCAGCACCAAGCCACCCAGAGTGAATGAGCCACATACAAATAGTGATGCAGGGGACAGTTTACAGGGCTCCGCCACCTGCCACACACCACCTGAGAGGAGCACCACAGAAACCACCAAAGAAAAGCCAAAGTCAGCTCCTCTCCCGCCCGAGCCTGAGGTGCACACACTGGTAAAAGAGCTTCAAACAGAGGTAAAAGAAATGAAACAAATGGTATATGCTTCCATTTGCATGGGGAAATTACGGCAGTCCAAGCAAGCGACAGAGATCCAGGATACCCAGAGAAGAGCTTGCAGACCCTGCAAGGACAACGGTGAGGGATCCGGCTGCAGTAACTCAGAAGTGGTCAGTTAGGGCATGTTTCCAGAGGATTCAGAGCTCAACGGCAGGTGCAGGAAAACTTCATAGGGGTTTCTGCTGGGCGGCCAGCAGTGACCCAACAGCCATCAGAGTACCGACTGCTAGCACTACTTTCTCCAGGAAGAGGGTGCCAACAGAAAGTTCCAGACATGTGCATTTTGTTCAACTGCAGTATAGTGCCCCAAGTCATTTCGGAAGCGTCATTGGAAGGAACACAAGTCAGTGTGTACAGCACTCAGATTGGTTGAGCAACATTTAACTGATGAAAAAGCACAAGCTACCAGATATATGTAAAGTTGATTACCTCTCAGCTAAAACAAAAGATTAATCAAATTGACAGGGAAACGTTAAAAGTCAAATGTACTTTTTATAATGTATCAGTGACAGCTGTGATTAACGATGCATGGCACGCAGACCAAATCGCAGCTCAATAAGAGAAATAACTGAACTCTTAGGGCCAGAGCCACTGAATGGTTTTGCAGCCAATCAAACCAAAATAACATTTGTGGGGTGGATATCTGTAGACTTTAAATTTTGCGGGTCAGAAGCTTCAAGTATTCACCTGTTTGTGCCAGTATTAGTTTCCAGTGATCCCAGTCTAGCAGGAGATCCTATTATTGATTGATTACAAGGTCAAAGTCCCCCTATTTATCATCCATAGCGGGGGTAAGAAAGAAATAGGCTGAGCTGAGACAATGTGTCAACTACAAGAAACTTAACCAAAAAATCAGTGCCAGATAGACGTCCTATTCCTAGGATACAAGATATGTTGGGTAGTGTCAGTGGAAGTTCTTGGTTTTCGGTGATAAAATCAAGGCAAGGCGTGGCTTTGTAGTTGAAGACAGTCGGCCGCTCACTGACTTTATCACGACATCGGGCCTCTATCAATGGGTGAGCTTCCCTTTTGGCCTCAGTTCAGCACCTGCTGAATTTCAGAAAAGCATGGAGGAGTGTTTGTGGGATTTGCGTGACGACATTTCCCTGCCTTACCTCGATGATTATTTAGTTTGCAGTAAATCCTTTGAAGACGCAGAACATGTAAGAGCAGTTCTACAGCGATACCGGCAACACGGCGTAAAACTTACACATAAGAAATGGGAACTTCCAAAAGTTCCCATTTCCCAAAATGGGAACCTTTATCCTGCCTTTTGGGAACTTCCAAAAGTTCCCAAAAGGCAGGATAAAGTCCAAAAAGGGTCACAGTATGGACCTTGCAGAAGTAGCTCCAGAACAAGCTCGAAAGCAAAATACCCTAGCACAGTGGGAGAAGCTAGGCAGATATTAAGCTTCCTGTCTTATTACACATCATATATTAAATGCTTTTCTCGCATAGCAGAGCCCTTGTATGAACTGATGGCAGCCCCGCCAATCATTTCAGCTCCCCTTTAAGAGGGTTCAATAGGGTCCAAAAGAGAAAATGAAAAACGGAAAGCAGGGACAGTTGGAATTCATGGTACGTTAATATGCATTAATATATCAGTGTTTACAAAGACTGGTAAAACCAGCAGTATACATGAATGTCTCTGTATCTCAAAAATTGTTATAGCCTAAATGTTAGCTTGTTAAAATACCCATTCCATGTCATTGCTGTCCATGTATTCATGTGTTAGGCTAAGAGGTATACCTAAATGTCAGGAAGCCATTTTTAAAGCGGGGGAGACTGTGAGAGATCCACTGAGTCTTTATTTGACGGTTACATAAGTTGCATTATAAATAGGGACCCCACTGTTTCAATTTTTTGGAATAAATTATTTTCCTGAATAATTTATTTTATATCTATATTTCATTTTGTGTTTTAAAAGTGTTTACGGGTGTTTTATGAGCTGGAAAGTTCTGAAAAAAAGATGTGCTGAATTTATTTCGCCAGCACTTGGCGCCTGTCGCATAAAATCAATTTGAAGATAAAAGCATTTGAAAGGATTCCGGTTAAAAGCTGATGCAGAAGAACTACTTGTTCTGGGTCTTTCGTTGCTGAAAGCGAAGAAAGACAGAGATGATTCAGCATCGTGTTCTGCAGCTGTGTGCCTGTTCAGGTAGACTTTGGCTACAACACAGGCAAGTCCTGAGGAATTTGCAGCTGTACGACCCATAGACTAGTTTCAGATGTATCCCAGATTTTCCGTATCTTGATCCCATCTCATGGTGTTCTTAGAACTGAAGCTGAATTGGCGGCACTGTCAACTGTGTTAGAGAAGCACATGAGCAAAAAAACAAAGGCTGAAGTTGCCATACAGGATTAAATATATGGAACTAGACGGATGGTATTGCAAAAAGAAAGGCCTTAGATATGTTGTTAGCCTCGCGAGGAGGAGTGTGTAAGGTAATAGGTACTAAATGCAGTACTTATCTCTGATTCTACTGTTGCTGTTTGTGATGCTACAGATATCCAATATGGTATTAAGGAATTACATAAAGAGCCTGGCTGGAACCCATTTAGAGGCCTTAAATCTCAGTCCACTGGTCCATGGGGATCCGCCGTTGCGAACGGACTTGTATCGACACACTTTTTACAAATAATACTGGTGATAGCAATGATTTCTGCTAGAGCTAAGGCCTGTATCAACACCTTCATGACATATATGTTATCTGTGCCTGTGAACGACGAGAATGATCCTGATTTGATCTCCATTACACCTTGAATTATTATACCTTTTTTCATCGTATGACGAAACAAAAAAAAGGGTTCAGATCTGAGTGCCGTTTGCATAAACATTCTGATCTCAAAAATGTTCCACAATAAGACAAGGGTGCTGTTGCGCATTGACGGAAGTTTGCGCTCTCTGAGTGCGTTCTCTAGTTTTCCTTGTTGCAAATTACAACCGTAGGAGCTGGTGTGTGCACCTTTGTGTGTGTGTGTGTGTGTGTGTGTGTATGTTTGCCTATGTGTGAATGTTTTCTGTGAACCTAGACGTTTAACGATAGCGTGAAACAAAGCAGCACTTTTGTTAACAACGGAGTCACATGGCAACAGTTGTTTAAAAACAATTAAAATTAAATCATATTCAAGTAAAACCTTCCGTTAATAAGTAAAATAAATAAAATAAATTTTGAACAGATACTAACCTATTTGTACAATCCGAAAAGAAAAAAACTCTTCTCTGAAGGAACCACAATCCAAAAACTAATATACCCAGAATCCTCTCTTGTGTGACATCACTGGGCGTTGTGAGCCGCAGTGTGATGCTGCCCCCCAGTGGGGAAGATGGCATCAGATTCAGTCGGCGAAATGCGCGGCTAACAAATGAAATATAATATTGATGATTGTTTTATTTTCGGAGATTGGTATTTCAGTGCATTTATGGATGTTATTTATTTTATTTTGGGTATCATTAATACGGTTTTAATTAAAGCCAGAGAGTCCATATTGAAAACCTTGATGAATGCTGAATCGTCCACAGAGACACACATGGAGAGTTTAATCAATTTTGCTGGCATATAAACTGATGTTACTGGGATTGACTTTTGATTTAAACGTCAAAAGAGGAACACAATCTTTGTACATTGGTTTAAATAGTTTAGTTATTCTTCCATGGGGTTGCAGTCATCTTCCATGAGGTTCAGCATCTCCAAAGGCATAAAATGTACAGCTCCATTATTATTTAACTATTGTGACCTGCATTAAATTTAGTAAATCATGCATTGTCATGTAACTTTTCCTTTCAATACAACCAATGTGTTGCTGATTAGATTAGATTGTTTACTAGAGTAAAAAATACCTTGAAGAGCAAAAGGTTGTAGCTTTAGCCTCTTGATTCTGCTCTTGAAGTGCACCAGATCAAGTATTTAACCTTAAAAAGTACAACATTTTCAAGGGGGAGCATGCTCCCGTACCCTCCTAGAACATTTGAAGTTCGGCATCCTGTGGGAAACAATGATACTAACAAGCACAAAATTTAAAGACGGAGTGAACTGCAAAAAAGATAAAGAAACAGTGTAGAAGCATGGGGACAGTAGAAACAATGGAAAACCAGGGATTGTTGTGGGGGTGGGATATACAGACACAGAGCCTGAGCAGGAAGCAATTATTGTACATACTTCAATACAAATTTAAAAAAATAATATTCCCTTTTAATTCATTTATGTATATATGGTAACAAGATTGACACATATTGTGCAAAGAATATATAATATACACTGGGACACAGGAAAAACAAAGGTAGACAGTACAGAGGGAAAAGAAAAGCGTATGGCAGACATTTAACATTGTACACTAACGTCAATATATTTTGGCTCCTGAAATTTAATTTGGCCCCTAAATACTTTCAGTTGAGGAGCCAATGACTCCGAGAAAATGTTTTTGTCTGATGCCCATCTTATTTCCTTTTATTTTTTAAATTGAACATCCTAATAAACCCAGGAGTACAAAGGAAACCCTCTGGTGGATCTTATCTTTGTGTTTGAACTGAACTAAAATTAACTTTAAAAGACCGTTTTGAGGAGGTCTTTAATTTTAAGGAAGAAATCCTGGAGTGGAATTTTATTTTGGATTTTTATTTTTAACAAACTTTGAGACTTTGGGGATTCAGTGGATTTTTTCTTTTTGAAAATATACAATTTATGGTTATTTGATTTCCCTGTTGCCCTAATTCATGTTGGGGAAAATAACAGATAGAGTGTAACAGTTTAAGTGACTTTTTTTGACACTAATAATGGACTTATTAGTGTCAAAAAAAGTGAACCAGCAGATGCTGGTTCACCTTCCCTCCTGATTCTCCTTGATTTGTCTGCTGCCTTCGACACAGTTGACCATGGAATACTCCTACACCGCCTACATCACACCACTGG
>VRLP01001753.1:0-113554 GCA_009660295.1 Lophius piscatorius | reverse complement strand
AATTCAAAATCCTTCTGCTCACTTACAAAGCCCTTAACGGTCAGGCACCAACGTATCTGAAGGAGCTCATAGTTCCATATTGTCCAATCAGAACTCTGCGCTCCCAGCATGCAGGGTTACTGGTAGTCCCTAGAGTCTCCAGAAGTAGAATGGGAGCCAGAGCGTTCAGCTATCAGGCTCCTCTCCTGTGGAACCATCTTCCAATCTTGGTTCGGGGGGCAGAGACCCTCTCTACATTTAAAAGTAGGCTTAAAACTTTCCTTTATGATAAAGTTTATAATTAAGGCTGTCATAAGCTAGCTCTTAGCTATGCTGCTATAGGTTTAGATTGCTAGGGGATCTCCCATGATGCACTGAGCTTTTCTCTCTTCCTTTCTCACTGTCCCTCTTTATCCATCCCTCTCACTTTAATGCATGTTACTCTATTAATGCATGTTACTATCTTGACTTCTTCCCCGGAGTCTTTTTGTTTTCTCGCCCTGTAAGGTCACATGGTTGGTGATTGCATCTGCTGCTGTGGACCTGCTCGATGTCCACTGATCACAAGATGCTCATGATGATGATTACTATTATTATTTCTATTATTATTATTATTGTATAGTATTTCCCCATAAGCTATCGCTAAATATTACATTAATATTAATGTTATTAGGGATTCCTGATGACGCCGCGGCCCGACCATGGAGCGGTTGGAGAAAGTGGATTAAAGCTGATGTCTTTGCTGCTTTCCCCCTTCTGTATCTCTCCTCACCCGTGTCTCTCTCTTTCTCTCTCTCTCTCTCTCTCTCTCTCTCTCTCTCTGTCTCTCTCTCTCTCTGTCCCTTTTTTTTTTCAAACCCGACCGGTCATGGCAGTAGGCCGTCCACCCTGAGTCTTGGATCTGCTCGAGGTTTCTGCACATTAAAAGGCAGTTTTTTCTCGCCACTGTCGCCAAGTGCTTCTCAAGGAGGAATTTGTTGGGTCCTGTATATAAATATATAAAGAGTTTGGTCTAGACCTGCTCTTTCTGGAAAACACCTTGAGACAACTGTTGTTGTGAATTGGCGCTATATAAATAAAGATTGATTGATTGATTGATTGATATAATGTCATTGTGGAAAACTTTGTAAAAGGAGAGCTCAAGGAACATCAGAGCAAGGTCCAAGAGAGGAACGCGTACACTTCATGGACAGCACACAGAGATCCAGTCTGATGAGACCTATGAGAACCCTGGACAGGATTTGCACCACATTTCTTGAAATCAGTCAGCACCTGTAGTATCGACCCAGAAGTGACCAAACTGTCCGACAACAGATTAAAGCCCAGCTCACCTTCTCAATTAGTGGGAGAAACCATCACTAATTGATGTGTCCCGACATCCCATGTCTGAGGGGATCATGGGATTGGCTGTCAGTTAAGGGTGTTGGGCTTATGGACGAAGGATTCAGGGGAGAGGTTGGAGATGCTTGGGGTGTTTTCTCAAGGAAGGGACCCTTTAAGTTTGTGTTAAATTATTTGACTATGTGTCGAAATGTCATAAACAAAAACTGTTGGTGGAATGGTGACCAAAATCAGAGCCGGAAACCCAATGGCAAGCTGGAAGCACAACATCTGTTTTTTTTAAAGCAGAGAAGCTGCTGCCTTTCCTCCTCACTATTGCCTGAAAGCCAAAAACCTTTTCACCACATGCACCGGCACCCAGACCCTACAAGTCTCCAGTGTTGTGGCACCGTGACAATAGGGAAGACTCTGTCGCCAGTACACCATTTGTACTTCCTTGGACCACTTTGGTTGGACGGAACCACTGCAGACACACCAGGACAACCCAACAAGTCCTGCTGCTCTGGAGATATTCTGATGCAGCCGTCCAGACATCACAGATTGGTTTGGTCCAAATGATCAGTGACTGTCTAATATATTCCAACAACTGACTGGGAACCACCACAGTTCCACCAACTTCACCTTTTGGTGGGTAGAAGATTATGGTCGATCAGTGTGAGAGATAGAGTGAATCAAAACAGGTGCATCATCATGGACATTACATCCAACAGATGTAATGTCCATGATGATGCACCTGTTTTGATTCAACAGAACACAAGCTGGAATCCTAGAGGAGAGGTTGGATGGATAAGGCTTGGTGCCACCAGATGACCTCTTCTCCAGGCCAGACAGCATCAATTTTGGAAATGGTGGTCCCAGCATCTCGGACGTATTCAAACTTCCTGTTGGCTCATATTTTCATTGAGGCTGACTTTCTGCATGAGACTTTTTTGACAAACATAAATAATACTAGCAAATTACCTATGATGGAGGGGCCGTGTTGCAACCTTACGCTGGGTCAACCGTTCTCCAGTTGCTCTTGTTTTTCATTCTTTGGTTATATTATCGGCATTCATTCTGTCCCGACCCGATGGAACAACAAAATGTAAAAACCTCCATTCTGTAAAAACAACCGTTGTTTAGGGCGGCCACAGCATCTCTGTGGCTCCTCCCCTCAGCCCTCCAGCGGGTTTCTGGATGACCAAACTTCTAATTAAGGGTTGAGTAATTATTCCTCTTAATATAAGCGTTAAAATGGGATTAAAATGATCCTAACCTCCCTGTCTCTCTGGACGCCCAGCCTCTCGCTCTACTTCGCTCTCTGCTCTGGTTCTTGTTTATTTCATGCTGTCTATGTGAATCAGTTGTCCAGACAGTGTGTGTGTGTATGTGTGTGGGTTTTTCTATGTATGTCTGTGTGTATTTGAATGTGTGTCTGGTTCTGTGTGTGTGTGTGAGTGTGTGCGTGTGTTGTTTGTGTGTGAATGTGTCTGTGTGTGTCTCTGTCTGTGTGTATGTGTGTGTGTGTGTGTGTGTGTGTGTGTGTGTGTGTGTGTGTGTGTGTATGTGTGTGTGGATCTCTGTGTTTGTTTGTATGTTGGTGTGTAAGCGTTCGAGCTTTTGTATGTCTGTGTGTGTATGTTTGTGTGTGTCTATGTAGATGTATGTCTGTCTGTATGTGGATGTGTGTATGTGTGTGTGAGCGTGTGTGTGTCTGTGTGTGTATGTTTGTGTGTGTCTATGTAGATGTATGTCTGTCTGTATGTGGATGTGTGTATGTGTGTGTGAGCGTGTGTGTGTCTGCGTGTGTTTGTTTGTGTGTGTGTGTGTGTGTGTGTAGCTTGTAGCAGCCAGAATGAATATTGTTTGTACAGTAAGTAATTGTATTTGAATGTTTTTCTCTCTTAATCTGTGTTTTTTGTGATTGTTTTGCAGATACTCGTAGTGTGTGTGTGTGTGTATGTGTGTGTGTGTGAGTATGTGTCTATGTGGGTGTGTGTCTGTGTTTGTATGTATGTATATTGGTGTGTCTGCGTGTGTTTGTTTGTGTGTGTGTGTGTGTGTGTAGCTTGTAGAAGCCAGAATGAATATAGTTTTCAAAGTAGGAAATTGCATTTGAATGTTTTTCTCTCTTAATCTGTGTTCGTTGTGATTGTTTTGCAGATACTCATAGTGTATGTGTTTGTGTGTGTGCCTGTGTTAGTGCGTGCATGTGTATTTGTGTATGTGTGTACTTGATCGTGTACCTAAACAACAGAGAGCAAACATGGCAGCTGCCATGCTAACGATCCCCGACTCCTTGGACGAACCATACGCACACACTCCTGTACAATGTGTGGATCTCCGTACTTCTGAGGACTCTCTGTAATAATATATATTCATATTATATATGAATATATATATGTTATAATAGCTTTGCATTGCTACACTTTGAATCCTACTATGGTGACGCCATGACCCGCATTTCTCTGCCTCTGATTGACTGAGAATGATACTGGTGTTCCATATATAGTCCATCAATAAAAGAGTTTCAACTATTTGACAAACGTCATAGTCGTGCTAAATCAATCAAAGGTGGAGAAGGGATGTTCAAGGCGTTGCCTTTGTACGATTTGCAAATAAAGGCTAGATCCATTCCATCTTTTAGATAAGCCTCATTGTCTAATTACCTCGTTCCCTCTCCAAGAACCAAGATCAAAGATCCAACCAACCACATTCATGCACCCTACTATGACATCACAACCCACCCTTCTCTGCACTGGATCGGCTCTGTATGACCATTATTGTCAACATATTTCCATGAGTTTCCTAATCCGTCTTGTTTTACTACTCAACTCAGAAAAAAAAAAGAAGGTTGACTGTATTTAGCGTCATTGAGTCACTATGGGATCTTATCTTAGAGCTTATTGCTGACTTAGTATAAATAGTTAGGTTGGGTTGATATGGACTGTTTGAGATCATTAATGACTCATTTAATTTGAGAAGCTCCATTTTGGTTGTACAACGCAGCGGACTGGGGGCTTTTTTGGGGTTAGTAACCCTGCTGATGGGACGACGGCTTAGGCCTATTTTGTTTTTCCATCGTTGTAAGAGACACTTTGTGTTATTCTTCTCATTTATGTCAACATTTGATGAAATAACAAGATAGCTAGCTAGGCTGTAGCCTGGGAAGGTACGTGAGCAAGCTAGCTTGCTAATAAAAATATCTGCATTTATTAGAATAAAGTTGGCCCACTATCGCTAAGCTTTTAAAGTTACATAACTAGCTAACTAGATCACTTGAACGAAGGTTAACATTTTTTTTCCATCTGTCTGAATGTAAACTTGTGGTTTGTGGAGAATCCATTTTTTTTAAATATGTGCAGTCCGATCTTGCAACAGTTAGATATTCCTTCTGTGTTACTCTTTATTTGGAACTAATATGCTATTAGTAATTAAGGTTAACAGTCGGCAAACATAATTAACCGTACAGTTTAACGGCGAAAATTAATTATCGTGATGCGTTAAGTCAGGAGGTGGTGAACATCTTCTTACTGCAATTGTAACTTCTTACTGGGTCCTTTCATGCTGGAGCAAAGGTTAAATGTCAGTTAAGGTTTACGTCTGCATAAAAGAAGCAGAATTCAAAAAAAAAAGGTGACCCTCTATTTAGGGCCCCAACTCCAACCCACTGGCTGGGTCGCAATTTTAAAGTCAATGTTAGAAAAAATAACACAACCTATACCCCAGTAGCCTTTGGGTTATTAAAATAGCCCAGCATTTTTTATTGTGTATGATATTAACAGTAAATATTTAGCATCATTGGCCTAAAGTTAATGGTGCAGGATCATTTAGAGCGCGGCCAACTAATTTTGTTTGGTAAATGGAGCACGATATTGGCATAAAGTTTGATGCATTATCCAAAAAGGGTCGCATTTTGTCCCTCATTTACTCTCAGGTGTATTTCAGACACATCATGAATCAAACCATCAGAGCTTAATATTCACTTCCCGAATTCAAATAGTCGCACAGGTCTTGCTGAGGTCAAGATATGTGGTCCTTTTTCCCGATCCTGTGCATGTAGATCTCAGTCCACAGCCAGCTGACCATAAAAAAGACCGTTCTGATTATTAGCTAATGGGATGGCAGTGGGTGAAATGATCCATCATTAATGAGGAAGATATTTATGATACGACCGGAGCGATTCACCCTTGCATAAGTCCATGGTGTTTATTCACAAGAGACAGCGCTACTTAAATGATTTAAACACCGGCAGGATCTAATGTTAATGAATGTAATCCGTCTTTCTTAATATCCATAAGGTGACATAGGCAGTCCAGGTTTGGATCACCAAATTATTCAGTCAGCTGCTCTCAAAAACAAAAGAAAATTGACTGGCTGTATTTCTTTTATGGAATAATTTCCTGTTTGTTATATAAACTTGATCACATCATGAAAGATGATATTCAACAACTTAACATTTAAAGGTTCAATCATGTTTGCATGAACTGATACTAAAGAGTTTTTGGATTCTAGCTGGATGTGAAGTTAAAAGGATGTTCATGCTCACAGTCAACAGGTAAATGGACTGTACTTATATTGTGCTTTTTTAGTTTGCTTGACTACTCAAAGCACTTTTACAGCATGAGTCAGCATTCACAGAGGCTGCCACACACTCAGTAACCATTCATACACCAATGGAACAGCCATTGGGAGCAACTTGGGGTACAGTATCTTGCTCAGGAACACTTTGACATGTGTACTGCAGTGACCAGGGATTGAACCACTGACCTTCTGATAAGTGGACAATTGCTCTACCAACTGAGCCACCGTCACCTCAGAGGTATTTACTGGATTCATTTAATTAATTCATCTAAAGTATTTCCATGTGATTAAATTTTCTTTTTTTACATTTAATTGGGTAATATAACTCACTAGGCTGTAAAATTAGTTGGATCAACCTTATTAAGTACCTTATTATTCAGCTGGATCTATTCCGGGTAACTAAATTGAGTCAATCCTAATAAATAATGTTGGACCTAATTCAAGCAAAGCTAGACTAACACTTTGTGTTTTTAGTTTAGATGTTGTTGGATTCCAAGAAGAAGTTTGTTGATCGAACTGCCTCCATCATTTTGCCATTCTGTGTGATGAAACCTCTTAAATAAAGAGGTTCTGGGGTGTATGGATGCTTAGGTGAGTAGGACGATGTGGACTTTATGGCTGGGGGGTTTTTTTGCAGAGAGAATTGGATATTAGCGAGCTATTTTTTTACTTCATAAAGCATTAACTTGATAGCTAGCACCACTCTAATGGCTAAGGACTGATCTTTTTCTTCCTTGCTGTTCAGTTGCTACCTGCCACAAACTTATTTATTATCCACATTCATGCATCATGTTGCCACGGCAACTCAGACGATCAGCAGCCACTTTGCACAGGCGCAGTGAGAAAAAATGTGCTGAGGTCAGCTGGTACACTGCGCCACAAATGACCCACAACGAGCCACGACCGTCCCCCCATCCTGAGCCTCAAAGGGACTAAAGCGGGCTCAAATGGTACAACGTAAGACGAGCTTAACTAAGCTCAATCAACCCTGATATATTATATTGATCCAACCTGAATTCATTAAGCTAGACCACCGTAATTGTTTAATACTGACAGAGGCCCATTAATCATTTAAGAAATACCTCCCAAGAATCCTTTAAGTTCATCCGTAGAGTTATTTTTGTGTTTTAGTTGGAACCCTCATCCAACCAACCGCCCAGACGGATCTTTCAGCCTCACTTCATGGTGTCCACCTTTTGGACAGTTCCACCTCCCTCAGCCCTCTAAAGATTCTTCATTTGAACAATAAAACCCTTTTTTTAAAATAGTTTACAAGTATCTGAGTTCAAATTAAAACTTAACCCTTAAAAAAAAGGGAGTTTTTTTCCACCGGAAAAAACCTCACTACTTATCTTTGCTGAATCCAATCTAATCACATAAAAGAACAGGGAAATGAGGAGCCAAAGTCTTCAGTTGGCTAAAACTGGACTTTGTCTGATGAGTTGGCAGAAAGGTCTAGTGGATGGATTTATGAGGGCGGAGTAAATAGAGAAGCGAGCTACGTTGGGCTGAGCTCGTCCACTCAGCAGTCTCCACTCTGTTCTTCACAAACAGTTGCCAACTTGAAAACCACATGATGCCGAATCCGGCGGCTACTGGTGGTTGTCCAACAGAGAATGTTTTGTTGAAGGAAAGGTTAGAATTAACAACATGCAGTGACGTGAGAAAGTGTTTGACAACGTCCTGGTTTCTTATATTTTAGCTGTTTCAGGTGATTGAAGGGTTCTTAAGCTGTTTCTGTTTGTGTGACTCCACAGATCCACAGTGAGACAAATTATCTACAGAATTGAACTTTCAAAGAAGTGGACCACTTCTCAGTTGGACGTGCCTGGAATAATCTCGAAAGGGAGAACTCCACTCACGTATCCGAACTGGATTCCAAAACCAACTGGAAACTCTCCTTTCTATGGGAGGAACAGTGGCTTTACTATCAGTGACCCTCCCTCTGGATGTCCTTGTCCCTCACCCTAACCGATGAGCTCATGAACATAGGTAAAGGTTGGAAGTTAGATCAACTTCACCACAATGGACCAGAACAAATTGTGTGTCCATCTCACTTACACTTTTTCTAACTGCTCATGAACAAAACCCTGAGATGCATCGACTTCTTTGCTTGAAATCGCAGCTCTAAACAAATCCAGAAGGTTCAATCCGCTTATTTCCAGCACAGGACCATGGCCTCAAAGTTGGAGGTTCTGACTCTTACGGGATTTATAGATGCTTCACACGCGGCTGTAAACCACCACTGATGAAGCCAACAGAACCACACCATCAGCAAACAACAGAGACGCAATTTCAAAATCCTGTAATCGGGGACACTCTCCTCACCTCGACTGCAGCTCAAGATCTTGCCCATGAAAATCTCAAACTGGACCAGAAACAAGGTTCAACACCCACTGAGAAAATCTTATAGGGATTGGGTGCCTCGTAGCAACAGACCCGGTAACCTACAGCTCCGTAGTACACAGGACTCCCTGGGAGATGCATGGAATCCTGTGGGAAGTTTCTGGACCATAAAGGAAAAAAAATCTTTGGTATCTTTGGTCCGCAGGATCCAGGTGTCTCTCCAGAACTCCAACCACGTCTCAGACGCAAGAAGTCATTGGTGTGAATCCATCACCTTTATTATGCAGCATAGTCTGAGAGAAGATCTTGGAAACGACGCTGTACCGCTGCAGATGTTTCAGGTCCCACTGATGCTGCGAGTGTGTGTGTGTGTATCCACCAAAGTGTATCACAGCAGCGCCGGCACTGATCTGAGACCTCTAATTAGCTCCCTCTGCTCTCAAACTCATAATGACCCTCATTTGTCAGGGAAGATGCAGCTTGCCAGGGACACAGCGACACAGTGTGAGCTCAGGTGAAGCAATGGGAGAAGAGCCGTGACTCCCGAGAGGAGGTTTAGTCAGCCACAGGGCGAGGTCACACTTCCTGGTCAGATGAGGGTGCTTGGACTAAAGGCTGCAATATATTATCATAAACAGGATATGATTGGGAACTGATGCGAGTGTGAGTTTTTTTTAGGAGATGTGAGTTTTTAGGACACTGGGAACAGAGTAAAGAAATAAGTTTCGTTTTTGTTATTGAGTCAAAGGTCCCTTGAGACGTTAGCAGGAAGTGGTTGTTAATTGCTATCATTAAAGCCACTTCAGGAAAGAAGTAAATGCTTAAACCGATCAGCCCGAGCATTAAAAACATCTGCATGATATTATGTAGGCCCGCCTTTTTGCAGCCCAAAAACTCTGTGATGTCACTGCGTGTTCCGACACCTTTCTATCAAATCCAGAAAAGACGTTTTAAGAATTTTGTGCCACATTAGAACCTCTGCTAGCCTTCTCTCCTTGCCTCCAGTTCACCTGTTTTTCTTCCTTAGACTACTTTGGTAGGTACTAACCCCTGCAGACCGGGAAGACCAAACAAGTTCCGACAGGTGCCGTGGTAACCAGCATTAATGGATAAAATGAAGTACATTTATTCAAGTATATAATAGACTTGTGATCTCAGTATAACAGCATTAAATAAACAATTTCCACCATGACCGATTTACGCTTCAAAACTCCCCGACACAACCTCTCCACTTTCAGACTGACCACTATCAGGCCTTTCTAGCCGAGCGCGCAAAATACTGGAAGGAGTTGTTGCAAATAGGTTAATTTAGGACACGGAGTGTGATTTACTAAATCGGAAAAAAAATTGCATTGCTTCTGATTGAAGAACAAGAAGGTGCTAATCGGCACAGCGTCGTGCACATACACAGTTTGGCATACTGAAAAGTTGGTTCCGCTGATCAGACCTTCATCAGCAGGATTTGGAGGAGGAGAATGACAACTGGTCACACGTGTGGCTGTCGTTTCACGAATGACCCTGTTTGAGACTGCATGTACCCTCCTCTTCCTCACGGCCATCGTCAGACCAGATCCAGCGCTGATCAGCTGCCTGGTGCTGCTCTCACTTCCTGCGCTATGGATGAATCTATCTTCAAGACTGCTACTCAACTATATTCAGCAAAATTCTAAACATTAAACACATACATTTTTGATTTTGGTAAATATTGAAACCCATCAAATATATCCAGGAATAAATGCCCAGTTTTAATTATAGGCTGTTTCTTCTTTTGTTTTTCTTATATCTTGTCATTTTCTCTTCGTTTCATCTGTTGTTCGTCTTGTTCTACCCACAGAATTTTCTTTCTTTCTCGCAGATACTCTCCCTTTTCTTTCTAATAATATTCCAATTTTTCTGCCGTAGCTCAATAATATGTTAATTTGTCTCTTCCACTAACTCCCACAGATCCAGGGCATTTACATTTTTTTGCTTTTGGTGACTCTGCTCCCAGACCAAACTCTCCAGGGCAGAAGCAGGTAACATACGTAAAATTGAAATAGTACCTCCTCCACCATGTTTGCGTCTGTTATCATTCACACAATTATTCAAAGTAAATCACCGGAAATATCAAACGTGCAATCTATCTAAAGCACACACAATTTAGGATCTTAGTAAATCAGGCCCTTGGAGTAATGTCTAGTCTGCGGCTGCATCTGTTTCAGTAACTTTGATTCTATCGATCCAATACAATCATTTTTGTCTGGTTTGTTTAAGTTGTTGCTCAGAAAATGAGACAGTTTGTTGACAAAGGTGTTTTAATTCTTTGTTGAACTTTATAGTTTCCAGATACTCTCAAACATCCAGAGATATACAGTTTGAACCTGAGTTGCTCTGACTCCGTCAGGAAGTTTATTTCAGCGCGCATTACCGCAGACGTGAGGAAAACTTTTAATTTACCACTTGTGGTGAAGATGTGACAGAGCTTCCTCTTCAGCGCAGAAACGCAGCTTTGTTTCTCTAAAGCGTGTCAGAGTCGGAACCGCGATGATCTGGGACCTCTAATTAGGTCCCCTTAGTCTCTGGCTCATAATGGGCTTCATTTATCGAGAACAAAAAACAAGTCAGACAAATCTGTGTATTTTTTAATATGAGCTGTGACAAACTAAATGGTTCCAGCTGTGAATTCTACAGAACTCATCTATTAAAAACCATCAAGGTTTATATATTAAAGGACCTGCTCTCAGGGTATTTTAAATGTTGGAAATACATGATCCCTCCTGTCTTCTCAAGCGGACCCACCTAACTCCTAGAGAAATGTGCCAGATGGGTACCACAGAGCGCCGGGGAAAGGTTCCCGGATGAGTTGTATGACTCGGGCAGGATTGTGTGGACCCCACCAGTTTACCTTTCAATGGTTTGATTAGTGGGGTCTTCATGTTTCCCTCTTTTAACAGAGAGGTCTCAAGCTCCGTTGCTTTTTCTTGTGCCTAATAATACGTATATATATAATTCCAGCTCTTCCTTGCACTAAGGTATATGTGGGTATAAAATTAGAAAATTACCCACAAAAAAGTTTTTGAGTTATCAAGTTAACTTAGAGGATTTGAGGCGGCCGATGAAGGCGCAGACTGAAGACTCCGGGCGACTCCATCTTAACACTGAGCAAGAATGTGCCTTTAGCTGCACATCTGGATTCAGAACCTACTGCAGATGTGACTGCGGCTTCGGTTGGATTCAGATTAACAATCCAGGCTTTATATCTTGTTCTACTGACGTTTAGGATCGACTCCCTTTTCAGCTCGTGTCTGATTAGTTTATGGAGGCCCTGTCGAACAGAGTCGTAACTCAGCAGAGCTTTAGAGCTTATTCTGCCCAGAGTTTATGGAATCTCCTCAATTAGTGAAGCCGGCGCCATAAACAGAGCCATAGATCTGAGTCGTGTCAGTGTTACACAGTCAGGCTACGTTCCAGTCGCACTGTAAAAAAACGACATTCTTCAATCGTTGACTCAATGGGATTGAAATAACTTGAGTGTAATATATCAAAGGTAAGTTCCTCTTCACTTTACATGTAAAAGTTGAATATACACTTGAGGTCATTGTATGGACGTATGATCATTTAATTTGATCTGTTTTGATCAAACAGATTCCAAAAGAGAGGAAAAAATATAATCAAAAATAGACTATTAAATTTTCTTAAAGATAAAAACAGATTTCACATGTACCTTGTTTTGGAGCGGATTTCTCAGTTTGATCTGGATCAAGGTCAAGATGTGAAACCTCATCTGCACCAAGATCAGGCTCAAACAATCAGACTTCGGCCCAACAAAATGGTTTTGGTAAATTAACATCATTTATTTATTTATTTTTTTTAGATGGTTCAGACTTTCGTACTGACAGGAAGTTACAGCCGTTGCTGATAAAACAGAAGAAGAAATTCAAAAATTAAAAGCGGTAGCAGAGGAGGAGAGGAAGGATGGAGGAGGAAGATTTGAGTACTTAAACTGTGATAGGATCTGATTAGACGATCTGAAAACTGAAAAAGTCTGGGATATTATGGGATTGTGTTCACTTCGTTGGCCGCCGCAGATCCTTTGAAAACCCAAAAACTATTTTTGTGGATCATTTTCAAGTTTTATACCCATAGAGACCTTAGTGCGAGGAAGAACTGGAATTGATTTAGGGAAAGGTTGATTGTATAATTCTTACACTAAGGGGAACTTTATCTCCAAAGGTTATCGGGCCATATTTTCACAACCGTAGGTCTGATGCATTCCAAATTTGGTGCATATGAATCGACTCATGGACTCTGGCACTGAAATATTTACTCACTACATGGAGCTCTTTCCAGAAAAGTTTTCTTTTCGGACATTCCTTCATAACCATTGGAATGATTTAGTCCAAATTTGGTGCTTTTGAATCCACTTGAAAATAAGCATCTCATATGTATCGTATTTTACTCTAATAATACGTTATTTACTCATTATGGGGAGCTTATTCACGAAAAACACTGTTTTTCTGACATAACTTTAATATGAGGAGTTCAATCAGGTGATTGGGGGATTTGGGACTTTTCAGGGATATACCCTTAATGTCGGGGGGGCGACAGCATAGTCCTGGTTTGTTTTCTGCAAGGGCGAGAGAGGATGTGAGAGGAAGGGCAAGTAACGTCATCTGAAGGTAAAGAAACTGGCGTTTTTCACTGATGTGTCCAGTGCCAGAGAAACACACCAGGAAGAAGTCTTCAGTACGTCATTGGCGTTGGTCCTTACGGCCGTAACTCCCTTATGAAAATAGTTTAGTAGCAGTGACATGGATCTGTTCTTTTATTTTTACCCATTGTGACAGAAGCCTATACGCCAAATTAACAACACACTGACGTCTGATGGCCGACGCTCTGCAAGACAATCAGTCATGAGGGATGAGGAGAAGCAGCCTACATAGATGATGAGGAAGGGGGAAAAGTCATTTCTTGAAATGTTCTTTACTGCATTTGCAAAATTGTTATTCAAAACCAACCCGATACTGACTGGATCAACGCTACACAAAGAAACAAAAAACTAGACCTTGGTCCTTACATTTACATATGAATCCAACTAAAACTGAGTCCAGATTAATTAGTGTACGGATTTTGTAGACCTTATGGATGCAGACGAATCAGAGCAGAGGTTAAATTCCAAGCCAGTCGCGATGAATGTCCACATGACAAAGAAGAAGAGAGAAGTGAGAAAAAAAAGTAACAAAAAATCTCAGTTAGTCTGTAATGATGTACTTAACGGCCTCTCAGACCGACACTGAACAGAATTCAGGAAACAATCATAACTCCATAAACATTTCAATTGAGACTTTATGTATATGACTAGTTTCTTCCAATCCATTTAATTGTTTCTGTCTGCTTCCAGTGAGCTTATATTAGTAAGGGGGGGGGTTCTGGGTGGAAAGTCTGCATCTGCGTGGGCCAAGAAGCCTCCAGACTGAATACCGACGACCATTGAAATACACAAGATGATTTTTGTTGATTGTCGTATTTTTTAACCAATCAGATTTCGTACTCGTTATTTAGGGCGGGTTCTTTCACATACCAGGGGATTCTAGCAGGGCCTGACGTCAGACTGGCCTTGTTGTTCAAGTAGAGTCATCCTGCCAATAACAAGGGAGGTATGGAGGCTTGTGGGAGTTAGAGGATAAATGAAGACGGATAGTCCCGCCTTCCAGTTGCCCGGCAACATTTTCCAGCTCCTTCGTTCATTGGTCAGGTGGGACACGCAGTTCCTCAAGGGAATTCTGGAACTACCTGAAACTACTAAAATATCTAAAGCTCCCTCTAGTGTTGGAAATATACAACCGATCTTTCCCAAAATCAATCCAATTCTTCCTTGCATAATAAATGGTTATAAAATTTGAATCTGATACATGACACAGTTTTTGAGTTATTGCGTTAACACCAGGGCTCACAGTCCGATGCGGCGAGGACTATGTCATAATAACTAAAACTGTTCAGGGTTATAATTATCCAGGAGTGTCCACAGACACCGATAATTCTGTAAGTTGTCCTTTAATTCCACAACATTTGACTGACAGCCAAACGTTTGGAGAATATCACTGCTGATTGGCTTTCGCGTCAAAGCGCCATGTCCACTTTTGCTCACATTATTCGTGTCGCCATGGCGTTGCATATAATCGTGAGGCGCAAAAAAACGGACCTTGCATTGGGTGTGGTGGGACACAGGTGAAGCTCGGAATTTTCAGAGCTGGAGGCCTTTACGCATGAGGAGTGGGCTAAGATTCCTCAAAAATGCCGCCAGGAGCTGGTGTCTGACCACGCTTCAGAGCAGATGAAGGGCTTCTACGAAGTCCTAGAGTCGCTCATTGTTAAGGCAGGGAACAATCAGGGCCTCCAGTTGTAAGAAAAAATAGAATGTTGTGTTGTGGTGGAGAAAATTCCGTGACTTCTTTTGTATTGTATTAATGCAAACAGTGGAAATATAAAATATTGGTTGAAAATCTCAGCAGAATTCATCTTTCTAAAGAAGAGTACGATTTATTGCCTGGAGGGAAACATGATGAGTGAACAGTCTTTTCATGAGCAGCAGAGAGATGATGATGCTGATGCTGCTCGGATCGATCCAATGAAAGGGATAGAACCTAAAACCTCCTGCAGGTGTGATTGTTGCAGGATTCCTGTGTGCAGCAGAGAGCTGCTGCTGCTGCTGCAGAGACAGTATGATGTGACTGGGTATGGATCTAATGATTGGAGTAGAACCTAAAACCTCCTGCGGGTCTGGCTGTAGCAGGACGGTATCTGAGCAGGGCTGGATGTCCTGCACACATCAGGTGTCACGCTGTTAGGGACGATGCCTCGCGATTAATTGGCTGATGATGAGGCTGGTTATGATGTAATCTCTCTCTCTCCTGCGCGCAGCCACCTCCCTCCCTCCCCTCTCTCCCCCTGTATCCCCACCTCTCTCTCCGTCTTTCTCTGCTATCCTAACCAACATGGCCGCTAAGTCGGACGGAGCAGCGGTGTCTGTGGAGGAGGACAACACGCCCAGGATCATCTCGGAGCAGGGGAAGCCCTACACCCTGCTGGACTGCTGCTGGGTCCTCTGCGCCCTGCTCGTCTTCTTCTCCGACGGCGCGACCGACCTGTGGCTGGCCGCGGACTACTACCTGAGGGGGCACTACTGGTGGTTCGGCTTGACGCTCGTCTTTGTCGTGGTGCCCTCCGCCGTGGTCCAGGTTCTGAGTTTCAGGTGGTTCGTGTACGACTACTCGGATCTGAGCGGCGGGGACGCATCGGCTATAGCGAGCGGCGGCGGCGCGGTGTCGACAAGCGCGGCAGGCGGCGCAGCCACAGCGGGCGAAAGCGCCTTAAGCACCAAGGACAGCGAGCCGCGCGGCGGGTGCGCGACGGCGGCGGGGTGCGTCGAGAATGCTACCCCGGTTTACACGTCCCCTGCTCCGGCTGCACCTGCAGGGAGAGCCGGAGCCCCGCCGAAGAGGTGCTGCACCGTGTGCATGTGGGTCTTTCAGTTCGTGCTGCACGTCCTGCAGCTGGGGCAAGTCTGGAGGTAGGTGCTTGAGTGTGTGTGTGTGTTTAATATGCACGTGTGAGCACAATGTCCCGTACGCTGCGTGTGTTTGCGCGTGCATGTGATCTCCAGAAATATTACCTGTCCTCCTACTCTTCGTGCTCTACTACTGGTGACAGACGTGCAGGAACGACTGAGGCTGCAACAGTAATGTTGAAAATGTGGGTGACTCCCACGAGCCTATTTTTCCATCTGACCTTCTGGTCCTGGTGCTGACAGAATGTGGATGGGTGCATATGGTCGTCTGTTCCTGCACCTTTCTGTGTGACGTCATGACAGGAATATGTGTTCACACGCTACCCCACTACATGGATTCTTTTTCTTGCACAACCAGATTGTTTTTACATGAAGGTTTTAAAAATAAAGAAAACCTAAAAGGATGCAAATACACCAAAGTCCAATTTGACCGAGAGATCCCGTTCAAACTAAAACAAGCAGATTTAGATGAAACTCAGTGGAAGTGTTGGGCGTGTGCCAGGAAAGACTTCGGTGTATTCTGGAGTTAAAGCCTCAAGACCACCTTTGTTAACTGTATTTTTTATAATCTTAGTTTTAATCGATCACAGTTTGTATGTACAGATGTTTAATATTCACCGTATTTAAATTTCATCATCGATAATTAGTCATTTATTTTTATTAATGTTTATTATAATAGCTATTATGATACTGTTAGTGTCGTTTTACCTATGTGTATATATATATATATAGGCACAGAACATTTTTTTTCATATATATTTTATTCTATTATACATTTTCCATTTAATGGGTCTTTTATTACATTCTATTATAATCATTATTATAATAATAATAAATGTATTACTATTGATATTTATTGTTATTATATATATTTTTTTGATTTAATTGTTTTCTAATATATAGGAGATTATTCCTAACAATTTTCTCTCATAAAAACTTCCAATAATAATTTTCTTATTTTCTAGTCTATAGATTTTAATTAATATCTTGGCAATAATATCTTCTTATATTAACAATATACATACATACATAAATAATTATTTTTGTTATTTGTGAAAGTTAAATATATTGTATTTGTAAATAAGGATTGACCCCCACATTGAAAATATGATATCAGCTTCATAACTTTCTTTAGGTAACATGAAATTATTACATTTTATAGTCTCACAATTGGTACTTAGACTGATTGAATGTTACATTTCATTATATCCATTTATTCTTTTGGGTTTTTTGTCTTTATTTGTGGTGTGTGTGTGTGTGTGTGCGTGTGTGTGTGCGTGCGTGTGTGTGTGTGTGTGTGTGTGTGTGGAGGGGTTGGGGGATGTATTTGATTATGTTTAGTTTACCTCTGCCGGTCAGGAAATACATTTTCAGGAAATGCTGACTGCTGTGGAACAGAACGACTAAACTTCCAGACGTTCCAGTTGTTCTGGAGGTTGATGGGATGAAACGGTTCTGGTTCCAGCGGTAATTAGAAGATTGAAATCACTTCCAACGGGTCAGAATGAGGGAACCAAACTTCCTGTGAGAGTAGAAGAAGACATAAGTGTTCACAGTGATTTTGCATCAAGCTCTTTCAGATTACAGCGTGTGGGAACTCGGTGAGTTTTATAATTGACATGCAGACTCAGTAATGCAGTTCATTAATGAACGACAGTAAGACGCTGAGAGCGGAGAATGACGACGAGTTGGTTTTAATGTGATTGTTGCTGCTGGGTGTGTCGCTAAATCGGGTCTGTTTTAACTTTTGTGAATGTTGTTCATCAGTAAAAAAAAAACTGTAAACTTCTCCGGACGTTAACCTGCTAATAAACATCAGGAGATCTAGATTTGATCTTCCACTCAATGTGGACTGGGAAATAAATAGGTGAATTCTGTGAAAAGATAGGCGTCTCAAGTTTGTCACTAGGTCTTCAGTGCTGAGACTCCTGATTTAGAGATTACAATCATCTCAGTTTCACCAATATGTTAGGTCTTGATTTCCAACTCCTGCTAACGTTTCAGTTGTCTGGCTCTCATCAGAACAAGAGGTGGAGATCAGGCAATTTATAAGAGTTACTTTACAATTGGCTGGGAGATCATTATGCGGGGATAAAAAGATGAAATGATAAATACATTTAAAGTCAAGAGTAAATGGAAATGGGGCAATAGATAAACAGGAAGTCCTATGCAACTGGCATGTGAGGACTTAAGAGCAAACGGATAAAAGCAAGTGGAGATTAGGCAACTGGTAAACAGGAAGTGTCATGTGATTGGATCAAGCATTGTGTCCTGAGGTCACAAAGACCCCTGGCCTGTATGTCTGGTCAAAATTTAGAACGTATGTTTCAATGACTTGAAGTCTGTTCAGAGAAAACATTTGAAGGTTAATGGATTCGGTCCAGCAGGGGTCACTGTGTTGAGCGTGGAGTTCTAATACAACTCTCTCTCTGAGTGAGCGGTTTGGGTAGGTTACAACCCTCTGGTGGGTTACACCCCTCTGGTAGGTTATTCCCTCTGGTAGGTTACACCCCTCTGCTAGGTTACAGCCCTCTGCTAGGTTACAGCCCTCTGGTAGGTTACAACCCTCTGCTAGGTTACAGCCCTCTGGTAGGTTACAACCCTCTGGTAGGTTATTCCCTCTGGTAGGTTACAACCCTCTGGTGGGTTACACCCCTCTGGTAGGTTACAGCCCTGTGGTAGGTTACACCCTCTGGTAGGTTACAACCCTCTGATAGGTTACCCCCTCTGGTAGGTTACACCCCTCTGGTAGGTTACAGCCCTCTGGTAGGTTACCTCCTCTGGTAGGTTACAGCCCTCTGGTAGGTTACAGTCCTGTGGTAGGTTACACCCTCTGGTAGGTTACAGCCCTCTGGTAGGGGTCACACGTTCCTGTCCACAGAAGTGGATGGAGAACCATATTTGGTTTCTTGGTATACCTGGCCGTGATGTAGTCCATGTTTCCTGTGCCGATGGATGTTTTGTTTTCTGAGACGCTTTGTTTGAGGACTCTCTCGGTTTGTCCAACGTATGCCTGTCCAAAGGGGCTTGTGAGAATGTGGATCACTGATGCTGTTTTACATGTTATAAATTGTTTTATTGGAAAGGTATCCCCCGTGTGTGGATGGGTAAAGAACTTTACGTCTGTGGTGTTTTGACTGCGGTTGTAGTTTCTGCATCTATAGTTTCCCGTTACTTTTAAGCTCTGTGTCGTTGGGTTTGATGGGTGTGAACCAGTTTGTCTCCGATGGTCGGTGCACATCTAAATGAAAGGAGTGGGTCTCTTCTTGTGATCTCACGCAGCTGTACATACATACTGTGATCTCTGGTGTCAGTGTCTCATTTTCCCATGATGCAACAGCCACAGGAGCAGGAGAAAGTCAAGGTCAAATCACCTACTCTCTGCCGCTGATATCACTGTCTCCATCTACGCTCACCGTCCATAGCTGAAGGTCACATCTTTTCATCTTTGGCTTGCTGAAATGCATCCTGGGAACTGTAGGAGAACTGGAGCTTTGAAGGAACATGGGCCCTGCTGTTGATTTCGTTGACCAGATTTATGAAGAAAAATATTTGTTGATGACTTGGTTCCTTGAAAAAAGGCAACATGAAAAATGAACTAGAATTTATTTTCATTTACAAAAAAAGAAAACAAGAACCATTCACTAAATATTGTGATCGTTGGCGGACTGTGCAGTTTCGATCCTGTGTCTAGCTGATTGAGGAGTTTGGATCCACCCACTCCATCGTGTAACGACTGCGGGAAGAGAGGTGTTTGAGCCCAATCAATCTCAACCTGAGTGTTGGAGCTTAGATTGACCGGTAAGTAGAGAGTTCTGCCTCCTTCTGGTTCCATAAGTGCGAATGGTCTCCCTAAATATTGCCCCTGGAAGGAATCAGCTTCCTAACCAGGACACCTCTCGCCCAATTATCACAGATGACATGAGTCCCTGCAGCCTGCAAGTCTTTAAGGATGAATGGTTGTCACTCCTCAGGAGAAGCGACCTCATAAGTTTTATCCTCATCCATGCCGGAGGTTTCTCTAAGGACGGTTGTGGGGCTGAATGGGATTTTGGTGAATCGGTTTTCCTGTTCTGGGTTTCTGTCTCTGGGTCAGATATGGTGCACATGAGCTCCAGCCATGCCTGTTCATCAAATGGCCGGCCTCGTCTGCTTTTAACTGCAATCCAGTTGGTTCCTGTCTGTTCCAGACCAGATTAATCAATCGCAGAGGGAGGTTAATGAATTGGTTCCAAATGGACGCTCAGCTCAGGGTGGTCAGACTGTTAGCCTCATTATGCAAATGTGTGTGTGTTCAGGGCGGGGGGACTTCATTCTCCGTTCATGAATGAAGTGGTCATTTCCCCCTATTTTTATTTTCTGTGGCTGATTTTTCGGCATCTCTTCAGCTCCACGGGGAATCCAACCATTGGCAGGAACGTCGGGGAAAAGTCCGTAAAAAGGAGCTAAGTCAGCAGGTCGTCATGTTCCGCACAGCTGTGGCCTTTTCTGCGGTCCAGAAAGTCTTTTCTCTGCTGTCTCATATCAGTGACAGACAGCAGGTGAACTGTTCTTCAGTGTGATCGTTATTGTCGGGTTCCCATCAATCACTTTGTCGTCCACTGTGGTCCGATCCTGTGAAAAAGTGAATCTCTGATTTCAGAGGAGAAAGAAAAAGTTTTTCTGTCTGTAAAGTGTTTATAATGAAATCAATAATTCCATACGCATCCGTCCATTCTCTCAGTCATTCATTCACCCATCCATTCATCCATTCACCATCCATGCATCCAACAACCATCCATCCATCATTCATCCATCTATTCATCCATTCATCTTTTTACCCATCTCTCCATCCATTCATTTGTTCATCTGTTAATCCATTCATCATCCATCCATCGATCATCCATCCACCATCCATCCATCCATCGACCATCCATCGACCATCCATGCATCCATCAACCATCCATCCATCCATTTATCATCCATCCATTCATCCATCCATCTATTCATCCATTGATCTTTTTAACCATCTCTCCATCCATTCATTTGTTCATCTGTTAATCCATCCATCGATCATCCATCCAACGTCCATGCATCCATCATCCATCCATCCATTTATCATCCATCCACCAGACATTCATCATTCATCCAGCCATCCATTCATCCATCCGCCTGCATCCGCCTGCAGGGAAACCAAAGAGAGGTTATAGTTATAGAGAGACAGAACCTATACGTCCAGAGAGATCAGGCCCATTCCGAAATACTTTTTTCTCATTTCTGCAGGGAATATCTATAACAGTTTGTTTTTTTCAGAAAAGTAGCAGCAACAATCCAAACATTTTTAAAGTGATGAAATCTTCTCTCCCTTCTCCTTCTGACTTCTACTGGTTCGAGGTCACCACAACGTTTTTTCCCATCCTAATTGTCCGGCTGGCACTGCAACAGAACAACATTAATCACCCATAACATTCTAACCAATCACAGGTGTAGTCAGAGTAACATTGATTATCTGGTTACCTAGGTTACCTGTCAGAGGGTGGGATATAAAACTATGAAAACTATGAAACTATGAAAACAAGATGTGGAATAAAACCCCCAAAATAACATACAAACTGCACCTTTAACCTTGTGACGTGACCTGGAGCGTACGCCAACTCTGATGTAACTTCAAGCCACTTTTCTTATTGCAACTTATTTCCCTGGCGGCGGCCAGCGGCCAGCGGCGGCAGAGGGAACAGCCGGAATTTTAAAAATGTGCTTCTTTAAGAATTTAGAGTAGCAGGACTGCAAATGCGCCGAGGTTTATGCAAAATTCAATGCAGTTATTGATTATGGGAAAATATGCCTGGAGGGAAGTTTTGATGATCCACAGCCGTTCACCCTCCTGTCTGTCGTTCCCGTCATGACTGATGCTCTGTCTGCCTGTATGCTTTCCTGTCTGTTGGTCTGTCAGGCCGCACTGAATAATTCACCACAGCCCTTGAGGGAGCTGTCAATCACATTCCAGTGTGTGTGTGTGTGTGTGTGTGTGTGAGTGTGTGTGTGTGTGTGTGTGTGTGTCTGTGTGAAGGAATGTAGCATTTCCTGCTAGCTTCCACTCTTTCTCTCTCACGTTCTCTGCTGCCCTGCTTGTGATTTTTCTTGTCGCTCGTTTAGAATCAACAAGAGGGGGCGGGGCCTGGGCACGCTGCGTCAGGATGTTGCCTCTAAAAGTTTGACGAGCATCACACGCACAATGAGGATGTGCCAACCCCGTGTGATGCTGTATTAGCATGTGCCCTGCAGGTGGGCGGTCAGATTGAAATATTTGACTGTGCATAGATTATTATTTCACACACTCAGACACATCTGTTGCAAGTCGACACCCAGATCGGGATTTCGATGTTCAATAAGTGAATTAAATAAGAGATAAATCTCCACACAGCAGCTTTAAAGTCTTATTTCAAACAAGGTTGCTGGTTTATTGCAGATGATATGCGATTATTAGTGTGTCAGAAATTCTTTGGATGGTGTTCAACTGGAATCTTCCCTACTTAAACTCCACAATGGAGGCAAGGCGGTAGTGGTGTTGGCGGCTGATGTCGCCGCCGAAACTGACACAATGATAAAGTTCTGCAAGAAGTTAAGGCTCAGCATGTGGATATGGTCCGAGAAATAGACTGAAATGTGAAATAAGATTCTTTGTTTTAAATTTAATCATTTATTGTGATAATTTTAATCCCGATGATTCTAGTTTCATGATACATCAGCAAATATTTGTTTTCTTACAACTACGACATGCAACATGTTCACTGTTAACCCCTCAAAAACCGATGTGTCAGGCTAATCAGTTAACCTCAGTGGTTAACTTATCAAACTAAATTTGAGGTTAGCAGGTTCGGTCTGAGCAGAAAAGTGATTTTTACCAAAGGAAGGTAAGTTTCTTCAGTCGTTTGGTTTGTTTTTCAGTATTCTCAAGAATGTATGAATGGATTTTGATTGATATTTTCGGAGATGTATGGCCCAAGGAGCAATCCATTGTATTTTTCTAGTGACCTGAATCATCATCCAGGATTCTCTCCCGTTGAGGGATCGGGGTAAGTAGAGTAATTCATTACCTCACACAGTGTAGTGTTGTGACAATAAATGCACATAAATCAGCGATATGTGGTTTGAAACACATGCTGCACAGGTGTGAATGTAATTTGTACAAGGTGAGGATTGACTTCAGGGTGAACCAAGGCCAAAATAACAAAATAAAACCCGAGTTCTTTTACTCAACAAAAAAGAAGTCACAGAGCCCCGACTACATTTTACAAAATTCCAAGGACGCCCCAGTTACTCCACAAAGTCCAGTTGTGCTCGGGGATTTTCATGAATCCAAACGGTGACCAAGGATTTAGGTTTTATTCAAGGATATTTAAGTCTTTCTTTTTTCTCTTATTTTAACTTAAAACTAAAAACCATTTTTAAAAAAATCCAAAATTGCTAACCTTGGAGATTATGGTGTATACATGGTGAGGGGCGCTCACCCTGCCTGGGCGACCCGAGAGCAGCTTCTTTGCTTGTTTGTTCGGTTGTTTCTTTTACAGATTTAGCTCTTTTGTTTTCATGTGATCATTCTGCTACATGCAACATTGAACCCCAAGTTGCTCCAAAGGCCGTTCCATTGGTGAATGAATGATGGGGTGAATGTTTACCGCTCCCGATGAGCAGGCGGCGTCTTGCATGACAGCCTCTATCATCACTGTATGAATGTTTGTGTGAACGGGTGAATGCTCGCTCGCTTTGAGTAGTCCAGCACTATTGGACCACGTGAGAAAAGTCCTTTTACCATTTACATGAGCGGCTTTAAGAAACCTGCCCGAATGGAACGGTTGGCGCTCTTCACAAACAGGAAATGGAAGACGCCACCACGTGAATGAGAGGCGCTGCAGTACTCTGCAGTTGCTCGCGAGGAAATATGTATCTCACTCCGGCCCATATACCTGCTAAGGGAGTGTTCCGTGTGAAAACGTAACTTCCGCCAACTCTGAACTCAACAACTCGACTCCACAGACTAGACGCACTTTCACCCGACGCCCGAAAAGTAAGGCAGATTTTAACCACTGAAGACAGAACAGTAGTATGTTAACTGTGTAACCACCGAAAATAACACAACTATTAACTCATGGCTCAGTTCTTGGTGCTCCTTTCAGGAGCCTCTTACCATAATGACATACTTCTGATACTGTAAGGACACAAATATTCCCGGCAAAGTTATTACAGTAGTACATAATAACAAGAACTACTGGAGAACAAAAAGAGAAAAGTATTTTCTACACAGGGAACAGTCAAGAAAAGACGGACATTAACAGAGAAGTAGAAAATGAGACACGGGAAATCTAAGGTGGAACATAAATACAGCAGCGGCGATTAAACAGGCAGCCTGGAGGGGAATTAAGTCCTTGTCCTCAGTGACTCAGAGCGGCGCCGACTACGATGAAGAACCCATAATAATAACAGAGGCAATAAATGATGCCGATCTCCCGAAGAGTTTGAATGCTTTTTATTCCCTTTTTGAAAAACAAGATTTCTCTGTAAACATATCCCTCCTCAGAGATTCTGTCTCCTGACTCTGGTTAGGACCAGGAAGGCGCAAGAGACTTCCTGAAACCGATGGAGGCCCCCTGGGTTCTGTTCATATTTGTGGACACAAACGTTCAGCATATCTTCCCGTTGTAATCAAATCCCAGAAATCCTGACTGCAGACCAGTCGCCCAAACATCACCAAAAATCTTTTACAACAACCTTTTAGGGAATGTTGTTTCGTCATCCAATGACCGAGATCGATCTGCTGCAATTTACAGACCAAGAAAGAAGAGGTGTCGAGTTTGAAAACTTTCTTTTCACCCTGAATAACTTTACAAACAATTAGAAAAGCTGCAGGCTCTTGTTTGACGACTTTTCATCGGCATTCAGCACTCTACACCAGAGAGGTCGCGGAGTGTTTCTAATATGTCTCACCGGCTGGTTCTATGGCTACACTGTAAAAATGTATTCTGTATAATTTTACGGTAAAATGTCGCCAGCTGTGGTTGCCAGAAGTTTACCTTAAAAGATATGGCGACCATGTAGAACGCATTACGGCAAAACTGCCATGGCAATAAAAGCTATACTGTAAATAACAGTAAATTCAGACTAATACATAAATGTTGATATATAGTGTAAAGACAATAAACACAGGCGTATTTTTAACTATTTTTGTTTCTGTACACAGTAAAAAAGTATAATGTCCCTTTTAAGAGATTTAAAGTGTATCTGTTTTTCGTTTTGTATTTTTGTTTGTCTGTAATTTAGCGTAATGTCTTGTTTATAGTCACCGTCGTTTTACAACGAAAATAAGACAAACAAAGCTAGAAATGATGTGGATTTCTTTCTTCTTCTTTTCTTCATATTTATTTGTAGAGTGTTGGTCTTGTTGAATAACAAACAGGTAGGAGATCTTAGAAAATGGCCATTTCTCAGACTCTGCTGCCATGGCCAAAGATTCACCTGAACGGTGTTTCCTGCTTTGTCTCCTGTACATAGATGGATGAAGGAGCTCTGATGAGGTCAGCTATTATTTGTTCAAACTTTTTTACGATACTGCACTGATCACCAAAAATCACCCACGTTCAAAGTGTAGAAATTGTCCCATCTTGCTAATATTTGGGGTCTAAGCTGGTTTTTTGACAAACCAGCTTAGAACATGGAAGCCTTTTTGAAGAGGGGGAATCCAAGAATTCAAACGGAATAATTTTTTTTAGTTGAGGCCGCCCTCTTCGATAACACCTGGATTATTTTAAAATGTTATACCCACATGGACCTTTGTGCGAGGAAGAACTGGGTTGATTTTGGGAAACGTCAGTGTATAATTGCAACACTAGGGGGAGCATTATCTCCAAATTCTTTCGAGCCATAATTTTTCAACCGTTGTTCTGATTTAGTCCAAAATTGGTGCCTCTGGATCGATTTGAGGAGATCAGCTTTACAATTCATGATTGACTTTTAAAGTTCGTATTTTTTTATGAAAAACTAAATTTTTTTGGACTTAACGTCATGTCAGTGAAATGACTTGTACAACACAGGGGATTGGGGTGTTTTCTGGGATATAGCATGCTGTCGGGGACGACAGCGTAGGCCTAGTTTTTATAAGCCTTCTTTTGAGAGTTTTTCAAGGATCTGTTGGTTTCACAGCCTCGTGATAAAAGACAGAAACAGCTTGACCAGCATTTTAAACATCTGCTCCAGAATTATAGGAGTGAATCAAAGACCTCAATTCCCCCAAAAAGCAACAAGTATTCTAGTTTTTTCATCTGAAGGTGTTCCTGCTTGTGTATTCTCTCTGTTGCCTTCAGGGCATCAGTACAATTCCTGATTACAAGACCAACTGGTCTGTAAGACCGTCTAGCCCGACTGCATGAAGACTTTTAAATAAACAAACATAGTTTTGTGTGGAAGTGAAATATCCACATCCTCACAAATTGACTTTGTGAAGTAACGGGGGTGTCTGACTCCTTGGACACAAACGTTTAAATAGGTGTCACTCAGGTAATGGATGGGGGAGAGGAGGTCAGATGGACGCACATGTTTATATTTCAGCAGCTCATTTCCTTTTAATGGAGGTTTTTTAGTTAGAGTTCAGAGACCATCCTTTTCCTTGGCTTATTTGGGTTGGATTACGTTTGCAGCAGGCAAAGAAGTGTATTACAAACGTCCATCTCTGCATCAACACTCCGGAGAAGTACCGGAAGAAGTACCTGGGTCTTCCCTTGGGTAGACCCAGGAAGGAGACCGTGGGTCTGGAGAACCTCCACAGGAAGGCATCCTAATCAAATGCCAGAAACACCTCGACTGGTTCCATCTGGATGTCCGAGCTCCGCCCCTTATTTCTCAGGCTGAGCCCAGCTACCTTAAGAGGACAGTTCATTTTAGCTCAACTCGTTCTTTCACTTTCTACCAGGAGCTCATGACCACAGGTGAGTGTTGGAGCGTAGACGGACCGGTAAATCGTGAGCCTTGCCTCAGGACCCAGCTCTCTCTTCACCACAACGTGCTGGTACTACCGTCTCGTCCATCTCAAGGTCCACTCTCACAACACCAGTCAACAGACCCTGATACACGCTTAAGTCCTTTGCTTGAGGCAGCAACGCAGCCCAAACCTGGAGGAGGTCACCGAGGGCTGGTCAGAGACCACCGTACAGATAATGGTTCTCTGGAGTATCGGTACTGTGTTCCCATATCTACAGACACGTCGGTGGATGACGGTTCTCTCTCCTGCTGAACTAACATGTCTGTGCGTTAACACTTGAAGAGAGTATGTACAGAGAGGAGGGGATGGAGGGATGGGCCGACGGAGAAGATGGATCTAGTTGGTGTAATCTGGGACAGAACATGGATTGGGGCCTCAGCAGAGTTTGTTACTTGATCTCAATGTGCGCTTCACTGATGCATGTGATTAGCACGTACCCTGCAGGTGTGCGCGCTCAGATCTCTGCACACGTTCTTCCATCCCTTTCGGTTCATACAAACAGACATGTTCTCCTCCAGTGTGTGAGCTTCTTGTTCCGAGCCCAGAGGAATGAACGGTCGGATCACTGGGGATTCTGGATTCTGCCCTCTGACCTCACACTCGCTGATCTGTCCCCCTGGATTCTCTAATGTGCAACTGTCTGCGTGTGTGTGAGGGGAAGCCCCTTCAAATGTGGGGGTCACACTGACACAAGGGCCAGATTAGGCTATGAGACTTAAATCGATCAGCCATAACATTATTACCACTGACAGGTGAATTCAGAATGACAAAGATTATCTCGCTGCAATGGCGCCTGTCTGTCGTTTACCTGAGGAAGAGTTGTCTCCTTCTCTGGCTGTATGATGCTTTGGTCAATGTTCTGTTGGGAAACTTTGGAACCCGCCATACATCTGGATGTCATTTTGATACCTAGCACCTACCTTAACCATGGTGCAGCCCATGTACCCCCCTTCTTGTAAATGGTATTGTCTTATGGCAGCAGGGCGATGCTCCCTGACATCCTCAGGGAATATCACCCATCCTCATCCTCATCATCAACCAGGTTCAGGAATGACGTAAGGGAATACAAGAACGTATACAATGTGTTGACTTGGCCTCCAGATTCCCCGTATCTCGATCCAGTCCAGGCCCTTTGGGATGTTCTGGACGAACAAGTCGGATCCGTGGAGGCCAGATACCACAGCACACCTTCAGAGGTCTGGTAGACGGACTTATTGAATTAAGTGCAAAGAGCTGGAAGGTTAAAGATTTTTAAAAAAATTGGACAGTCTGCAACACAAAGATTCCAGAAATACAGCATCAACTCAGAGACATATTAAACCAATAGCTGGTTAATACGTTGAAGTTAGCGTAGTGTTGGAAAACAGATTTTTCACCATTCCGTGCTTCAGTCATGTGCTCTGCACGCTGTTTGGACTGGTGATTTACACTCAGGCCTGATCAGCCGTCTCCAGTTGTTAGTGAGAAATTAGGCCTTCAAGGAACCCGCCTGATAAATCAATCACCTCTCGCCCAAAGGTCAGAACCGAAGGGCCCGCTGATGATGTTTCCCTCTGTTTTCCTCCAGTACAACCATACAGAAACAAATTTACAGAAGAATATGCAACATTCTGTTGTAAAGAAGACAGAGACATCAAAGCCAGCTTTGAGGATGGGCCGAAACTAAGCAGGTGTTCCATCCTGTTCGTCAGGGGAATGGACCTGATGTTACACTGTAGGACAGAAAGCCATGATGGGGACATTAACCCAGAAATTGATTTGATTGATCTGATTTTATTGATGTCTTTTGACATGTGACTTAATTACTTTGATGTTTCTGACATGTGACTCATTGTCATCTTAACATGTGACTTGATGTGTCTGAATTCTTTGACACATGACTTGATGTCTACCAATGTGAAATGATCCGGATGCTGGGATGTTTTTGTGATATGTAACGCGGCGGCTTTGATATCTTTGACACGTGACTTAATATCTTTGATGTCTTTTTGACACGTGATTTAATGGTTCCGATGGTCTTTGACATGCCTTTGTGACATGAAAATTGCATAATTGACATTGAAAAATCGATGATGTCACAGTTAAGAATTGCGATCAATGATCAAATTCCTTCTGTTTCCCTATGAGATATTTCTACAGTTTTTAAAAAATTTTATGAAAACTGTATATTTTGTACATACATTTTGTACAAACTCTAGAGACTAGACGCACTTGTGTCGGTAGACTTTGCAAAAATATTTTGATAGAATTCTGCATTGTTCACCTCCACCTTTAGTATCTAGTATTTTTTAGTATTTAGTAAGGTCTCCTAGTGTGCACAAATATGTTTATTACGTATATATTATATGCTATACATATATATATATATATATATATATACTGTATTTAAAAAGTCGATGTATGAGAAGCAGATTAAAGTTCAGAGGCGTGTTTATCCTCAGCGGCGCTCTCGGCTTTTAACTCTCGCCTCTGGCACTTTGACAAGCCCTGCCCTCCCCACCTGTCAATCAAATTGGCCGTAGATTGCAAATCCTGACATGCCGACAATAACATCAAATCTGACATTTTCCCTTCTCCCTCTTTTCATGTTCCTAGTCGTTCTCTCTTTCTCTTTGTTCCTTTGTGTTCGGACTGAAAGAGAGGAGTCATGTTTGCAACTGATGGGCAAAACTCTCAAAAACGTCCTCCTGAGAGAGAGAATGTTTTCAGACGGCCCTTTATTTAAAACGGGAGGCAGAAATAATGGAACGACTGTGTGGCTAATGACGCAGTGTGTTAACGCTTTGTAAATGAGGGGGAACAAAAAGAGAAGGCGCTCATAATCATCAGAGGGAACGACTGCAGGGGGATGAAGAGACAGACAAGTGCAATAAGGTAGAGGAGAGCTGGACGTTTGATGACAAACGGAAGAAAAATCCCAGCAAAATCTTTCATTACCGGAGGAGCGATGCAGGCAGAGGTAGAGAAAGATAGATAACAGTGGGACTGAGCGAAGTGGCGACAGAGTAATGAGACAGCAAGACAGGAGAAGTTCCCTTAAGTGAGACATTAACCTCCTTTTGACTCGTCCTGATGCATATTTATCCGCCTCCTTCTCCCCGGGGATTCACGGACAGGAGATTTAAAATATAGTGCTGGGAAAAAGTATGAGACCCCCTGATCTGAACATCCTGTTGTTCCACCTTAAGCAGCAACGGCTGCAACCAAACCCCTCCGATAACCGCGGATCAGTCTCTGACAGCGCCGTGGGGTTCATGTCCAGACTCTGACTACAGACGTTCACAGGATGACTCTAGCTTCCCTGCTTGGGATCATAGTCTCACTACATGATTTTAAACTGACAGCCCAGAATCTTCTGGTAAAGAGAAGAATTCCTGTCATCCTGGTCCTGAATCACCTAAAACATTTCCTAAACATTCCACTTTCACTTCCAAGTTGGACTCTGGGTCTGATGTTCTTCTAGTGGAATGCTCTGTATGGTTTACACCAGATGGAAGGTGTCTTCAAACATATCAACTTTGGACTCAATTGGCGACTTTTGTCTGGAATCTCGTTCTTTCAGTCGCCACATAGAGCTCATAACCTCATGTGAAGGTTGGACGCTAAGTTTGCTGGCAAATCGTGACTGAAGATTCTATTCCTGCTCCGTTCCTTGATCGACCATGGCGGGCCGGAATAAGTGCTGCATAAATGACTGACATTTAGCTGATTTTGCACCAAATCTTGTGTTTTTCACAATCTCTAAATTCATCTCAGTCCAATCCACTTAGTACCAGCAGAGAACCAGAGCGTCAGACATGCAAACCGCTCCAGTGTGTGCTGAAGAAGTCTTCAGAGGTCAACACCTCCGCATCATCTGCATAGAGCAGATGCAGGTTTCTGAACCAGACTCTCTCATGTTTTCAATTCTGTCCATGAACACGACAACTGGGAGGATAGTTTGTGCCATAAAAACAGAAAAAGAACTCCCCTTTTCTTAATTTAGGGACCAAATAGGTTTTGGCAATGATCTCACTACTCCATAAGCCCACAAAACTCCTTATGGGACATGGGCGTAAACCTTTGTCAAGTCAACAAAGACCAACCTCAAATGATCCCCACGTTTATGTTCATCCTGTATCTAAAGTTTGACAATTGACACATCCAGTTCTAGTCCAGCTCCAGCAGAGATGAAATTCCCAGCTCTCCAACCCGACACGCTCTTCGCTCTGACTTTGACATCCTGTTAATGATTGTCAACAGTTTGTCAAATGCAGATAATGTGTTTTATTGTCCTTCCTCTTCTGCTTCATGGAAAAAGACAATTAGAAATTAGTTTGTGCTCCTCTCACCTCCTCCTCCTCCAACTCCTCCACCTCCTCCTCAACCTCCTCCTCCTCCTCTAACATCAGTATTTCATATCTCTTGTTTTGTTATTTTTATTTGGTCTCTCGTTTTACCTCTGTCTGCGGCGACATTCAAACAAGATCACACCGACAAGTTCAAATGTGTGTGTGTGTGTTTGTGTGTGTGTGTGTGTGTGTGTGTGTATGCATGTGGATGTTGCGGTGGTCAGTCCATTATTTACACACAACAACAAAAAAAGCCAATTACATTAAAGTACACCTGAATGCATACGAGACCAGTGATCCGTGCAGTTACAGGGATCTAGACTCTCTCCCTCCCTCTCTCTCTCACTCTCTCTCGCTCTCTTACACACACACACACACACATACATACATACAAACACACACACAGGCACAAACACAAATACACTCCCAGGGTTCATGCAAAGCTGCAGAACAGTAAATACAGACCAAAAACACAATCCAAGTATAACCAGGTGCTCGTCTTCTTCTTCTTCTTCTTCTTCTTCTTCTTTTGTCCAACTATTGCACACTAATAAATTTGAGAAAATTATACAAATAAACGTGATTTCAAAGAAATTAAAGAGACAAAGAGGATAGAGAAGACCGGAGAAATGAATACTAGATATTAAATCTCGGGAGAGATTGGAATCCGACTTTGTTGTGACAGGCGATATGCAGCTTCGGTCAGACGACTGATATAAAAAAAAAACTGTCTGCCTCCATTAGTGTCATAGATACTGATCGGTCCATCAGAACTACTTACTCTATATTATACCACAGGAATTCAATAAATATGATACTGAGACATTAATGTGTGTTTTAGATAGGAGTATAGAGGGGGGCTCGTTCTTACGTTGCAAATGGTCATGTAAAAAGCTGAATAGACTCTGGACCAACTTCAGTGGCATCATTACAGAACTTACAGGATTCATCTTCCTTTTGATTCACAAATCTTCTTCTTAGTGGATGTTACAACCATCAGTCCAAATGTCGAGGTGAGGAGAGTTTCTTGATTTAAGAGCGTGGAATTGCATTTCTACAATTTGTAGACGGTGCGGTTTTGTTGGCTTCATCAAACAATAACCCCCAGCGTTTTCTGGAGCCGTTTGTCACTATGGTCATGACATCTGGGTAGTGACTAAAGGAAAGCGGTCAAGTATACGATCCGCTGAAACGAGCTTTCTTGGTTGTGGGGTTGGGCTCAACCTTGGAGATGAGGTGTGGCGCTCTGACATTGGGTGGGAGCTCAGAGAGGAACCGCCGCTGCTACAAGTTGAAGGAGCCAGTTGAACTGGTTCAGGTAACTGACTAGGACGCCTCTCTTTTGGAGGTTTCCAGGCACGTCCATCTGCAAGGAGACCCTGCAGTAGACCCAGAATTTGCTGGAGGGACTATATATCTTCTCTGGCCAGGGAAAGCCTTGGATGCTCCAGGATGGATGGATGGCAACCAACCAACCAAGCCAGTAAACTGACTAACCTAGCGCTAACAGCCACTTACCAACACATAAACTAAACCATAAACCATAAACACGTTGTTTGAGGTAACATTGCTACAATGGTTTAATGCTTGACATCCTGCACATCATTAAACGTTCTGCCTTCTGATAAAAGCCTAAACGTACCCGACCATGTGACCCCAGCTGCTGTAACGCCTCAGATGGTTTTCCAAGATGAGCAGAATTAACGAGTTCCTTGTATTTCCTCTCTGTAGTGGCTGTTGGAATTAGAGACCTCCACTGGGACCTACACAAAGGTTTCTGCTGCTCTGTTCTCTGATATAATACACGCTCCTGCTCCTGACAACACCGCGGACAGGGAGTCCAGCCCGACTCTGTCCTCCTGTAGGCAGAACAATTAGGAGAGGAAGTGAAGGAGGACAGCGAGACAGAAGAGGAAGTGGAAATGGAAAATAATTAAGATAGGAAGTCAAAGGTGAAAAAGACAGGGAGAGAAAGAATAAAGGCAAGTGGGAGAGAATGTCCAGCACATAACGCCAGAACAATCAAAAGAAGTCCAAATTTCCCATAATCCTTTGCAGTAGTGAGTGATTGCCCACAAAGTGATAGGAGCCTGTAAGACTTCGGTGTCTTAGGTCACGATGTTCCCATTTCTTCTGATTCCTGAATCAGATTAAAGCAGGCAGCCTGAGCCTGCAGCCTGGACTCAGGGCGGAGGTGTCCCTGAAGGTTGGGGTCACAGATTCAGAGGAAGAAAGACTTCCTGCCACAGAGAAAGACAATGAACGAGTGGAACTTTGTGTTGTACATCTCTGCAGATGTGCTAAAGTGGCATCATAGATGAGAAATACTCTTTCATATATTTTTTTATATATCTTACATGCAGTATTTTGATTTATCAAGAGGAGAAAAAGCATCTCGCTCCAACAGATATAGTATATTTGTATAATTTTATCAACTTTCTGCAAAGTGACTCACCTCAAGAAATGATGATCTCCAGATACTGAAAAAAGTAATTATACTAAGATCCAGCAGTGTGAAAGATTAAGAGGTGGTGTCAGAATTGCATTGATTATCATCTCGTTGCCATGGTTATCCATCAGCGGGTGGGGTATATTAGACAGGAAGTCAGCATTTTTTCTTGAAGCAGAAAAAATGATCAAGCATAGGATCTGAGCGACTTGAACAAATTGTGATGGTCGGACGACTGTGTCTGAGCATCTGCAAAGCTGCAAGACTAACCGATGGTTCCCGGTCTGCAGTGGTTAGTACATACCAAAATGTTCTAAGGAACCTTCCTTCTGTATACGCCAATGGGCTGTCTAAGATGTTTCAGCTCTGACCAGGCAGCAGAGGTAGTAACAGAGATGGAACAGACAGGATAAAGGGCGCCCAGGCTCATTGATGGGAGTGTTGTCAGATCCTACTAGAGCTGCAGGCCTTGTTGGGTGTCTCTGCTCTGAAGTGATTAGTACCAAAAGTGGTCTAGGGTAGGACAACCGGTGGATTTAAGACAAGGTCATTGGTGCCCAAGGCTCATGATGCAAGAAAGACCCACAGAAGTTCCTGCTGGCAAACGGACAGGTTCTGAGTAGCTGCAAACCAGTCAGGATGACCACGCTCACCCCTGTCCACAGCTGGATGCTCTTAGAATGGACACATGAGCATCAGAACTGCACCACTGAGCAATGAAGGGGCGGTGGTCCGGTCTGATGAATCACTCAGCTGGCTGCATTTGTGTCACTTACCTGAGGAAGAAATGGCATCTGGGTAAACTATTTAAAGAAGGTAAGCCAGGGGAGGCAGTTTGGTGAATGTTCTCAATCCAATCTGTAGGATCTGCTCAAAAAAAGTCTAATCCATGGAGGGCTCACCTCAAAACATCCAGAACTTAAAGGATCTGCTTCTAAAGTCTTGGTACCAGATATCACGGCTCACCTTCAGAGTCCCTGCTGGTTTCCTTGTACTACTACTTGTACATTCTATCCAGTAATGTTGTACTTGCTGATTAATTAACAAACAGACTCACGCAGGGCGTTGGAGCGGGTATAGCCTTGATGAATGCACTTGAAGGACACTCCCCATCAGCGACATCACAGTCTCCCCCCCTGGAGATCTCTCTCTCTCTCCATCGTGGGCTCTGTGCTGGTGAAGCACTATTACAGCTCTGACACACACAACTACACATGAGGTGATTCCTGAGGAATCACACAGTGATACAAGACGGCTTAAACATCCTGCAGACCCTCTGCTCACTCTGATTTTATTTTGAAAGTAGTCTCTATGTTTTCGCAACTGGCATCATGATGTGTCTTCACAATTGGGCCAGATTTCACTTTCCTGCTCTTTGAAGAACTAAAACTCACAAAACTGAATGATTCTTTAAAGGAGACTGGGGGCTTTTCTCCATTAGCAATATAGATATAGCCTTTAGTGTTTACTGTATTTGAGAAATCTCGCATGTTTACAGTCATTTGAAAATAACAAATACGCTATAAATTGAAAATTTAGTTGAAATAGTGGTCTGGGTTATTTACATATTTGTCGAAAGCACCACGATGAAGAGGCATCTTTAAGATTCCATTGTTGACTCTGAACAAAACGGCGGCAGAAGAGCATCACACCTGTGTGCTGTTTCAAACCAGAGCCAAGGTTCTACGAAAAATTGTCCATTACTATTGTCGAGAGAGGTCCCACTGTCTGGTGTGACATCTTACATATGTCGGGCCGCACTTTCCAAAAATAGTTTCAAACTCCTTCTACCCAATGGATTTTTTAAGTTAGGCCTGAATTGCATAGCCAAAATAAGCTTAAAATAGCTCAACAACTATCAGGTAGATTTGCATAATCTTGGTGTCTATGGGCAGGTTAGACCTAAAATAATCTATTTTTAGTGTCAGTTACATCATACTCATTACTATGTGCGAGTAATTTGCGATTAAACACAAAAAATTCCAATATTTCTATCCTTGTCTGATTTCTTTTGGGTAAAAAAAGACTCTAATATCATAAAATTACAGCAACACCATGAAATAAAACCATCACTGAATTTGTTCAGATATCTGTTCAGATAACTACTACAACAAACAATATAGAAATACCACAAAGGTCATGTAATTCTACACAGTTTTTGTGAGATAGGACCAGGAGAACTCTCCATTTGACACAGTTGGATAGACAATGGTCCCTAAAAGGGATTTTGGCTGAGAAATAGCACATATGTCCACCAAGGGGAGCTATATGAACATAAAACAACCTTAGGCTGACACATAATTCTTATGTTTTAAGAGAGAGATGATCCAGCATTGTGCACGGTAAAATAAATAGATAAATTGGTAGAAGTGTGATCATGGCCCTGTTGTGTTTAAGAACTTCAGCACAGAAAACAGTGATTTCCTTCACTGTTAAACGGAGGCTGAGCTCATCCTCCAACTCTTTGTTTTAGATTCTAACTTCCTACTTTCAAGACTTTAGGTTATGAGCTGTTCACATAATACATCAACCTCATTTCCGTTCCGTCACACCAGTGTGTCCATTACGTCTCTTATACTTCTGCTGTCTTTGCAGATCTGTGGAGTTCCAGAACCTTAGAAACAGCTTTGAAACTATTCCTTAAGGAATTTCATTCACCATCTGGAATTTCTCTTGATTTTCTTTTGATTTTACAAAAACAGTTTTAGAGTTTTAGTTTCTCAAAAGTGACTATTTGATTAAAAGGATCCATTTGACGGTTTGATGTGAGCAAAGTGGATTTTTTCTTTTTTCTGGGTCGAAGCCCTTAAAGTGTCCCAGGGAAACCCGTTTGATTTTGACCAGAGGCCTTTATGAAAGTCCGTATTGTCATGTTCTCTCTAAAGTCCGTCTTCCCTCGCTGGAAACACAACTTGACATTTACATCTCTCTCATCAAACCCAGCGGTCAGCTCGCTGATGGGAGGAAGAGAGAGAGAGAGAGAGAGAGAGGGAGAGAGGGAGACAAGGAGGTTAGAATTAAATCACCACGAAAGAGAGAAAAATAGACAGAAGACAAGCTGAAGAAAAGAGAATTTAGAGAATGAGCAACAGACAGAGGGATATCCAGAATACAAAGCAGTAGATCAGAAAAAGGAAGTGTAGGAGATACTAATGAGAGGAGTGAGAGATGGAGGGGAGGAAATGGAGCGGGAGGATTGACTGTAACGAAGACGAGAGGTGAGGGAAGTCTGTACGCTCGCTGGGTCAAACTGCGACATTTTCAGTGAATATGTGACTCCCAGAGGGGGATACTCCACTGCCAGCAGTGTCACCGCCTAAGAGACAGGAGTGGTGGAACATCTGCATCTGTTATCAACATCAGTAAAGCCTTTTAGCTGCAAGTAAGCAAATGTCTTATCTCTTGCTGGAATTTGTTGGATTGCCCCTGTGCCTGGTTGGTGTGGAGTTGTTGCCTTAAGTGAAGGAGTGTGGGTTCTTGTTCAAAAGTGGTGCAGATTGGACTGTGAGATAGATATGTGGTTTGATGTGGCACCAACCTGAAGGCGGAACAAAAGGTTTTAAAGCACCAGTCGTTCCAACCATCACCTTTTATTTTTGAGCTGTGGGAAATCACCGAATGAATTAGACGGCAGTACAAGCTCACCAGATCTGATTGCTGCTTGTTTGATGGTTGTTGCTCAAAAGGTTGATTGCCGTTAAAGACCACCGCCCGGAACCGTTTTTTTCCACCATGTCCCCCAGCCATCACATAACAACAGTATAACATATGAAGACTTTGGACTCCAATAATCAACAGATGTTAGATTTTAGTTAAAGCTAACATTGTGCTGACATCAAAATCCACGGACTACAGCCTTTATCCTCCTGCCTAATTTCAAGAGGGGTACTGTACAACCCCCTCCATAATTCCAATCAACACAGTCTATAGAAAATGGATGTATGTGCGCAGATGTCACTGTTAGGTTTCATCCTTTGGTCTGGACACAAGAGTCAAACACAGACTCGGGAAAGTTTTATGCTGATATATTGAATGTCTGCTGGTAGACTGGTCTCCATTAACTCCAAGATCAGGACAAGTTGCTGGGCGTGATGGTCAGGGGGTCAGAACACTGGGTTTCTGAGGCATGAAGAGATGATAAATTAGTTCAAAAGAGGACTACCATAAAAGGTGACGGAGGAACTAGCAATGAGTAGAGGTAGAAACTGGGGTTTTATACTGCAGGGTTTGATGGTGGATTGAGGACAAGGGTGAGGAAGACCAGCCCACATTAGAGGTTACTCATTCACGTCCAGCTATAGAGGAAGAACGTCAGGCATGGGCACTGCAGAATTAGGAATATCTCATCACCGCCAACTTAAGACAGCTTTTGATAAGGCAGTCCCTTTCGAGCTGGAGGATCAGACACTTTCAATAGAGAACTGGTCCAGAATTCTTTTTCAAGGCTTACTGGTTTCCAAACAGCATCCAATCAACTGAGACACAGGTGTGTTTGGTGGACATTTCTGACTTCCGCTACAAGTACAAAGCAGCATTTGCATTTATCTTGGTCATGTTTGATGATGCAGTAGTCTGAATGTGTAGCACTGGCACAGCAAGAAGGTTCCGGATTCCAATGCAGCTTATACCCCATGTTCTCTCCATGATTGGGCAGGTTCTCTGCCACATCTACTTGGATTCACCTGTAGGTTTAGTAAAGAGACACAACGCTCCGCACATCAACACGACCATCAAACTGTCAGCCATCAGAAAGGGGTTCACCTTCTAAGACACACATATACACACACTCACACACACTGACACACACACGTTGAGTCATAGGAGGGGAGGAGTGATTGTCAGAAAGATGGATGGATGGAACAATGAAAATCAATGAAGTGTGAGAGAATGACATGTTGCATCCCTATAAGTGTGTATGACAGATGAATAGGTTTGTGTATGTGTATGTGTGTGTGTGTGTGTGTGTGTGTGTGTGTGTGTGTGTGTGTGTGTGTGTTTGAAAGAGAGAGCCTGAAATGAAGTAGGCGTCTTGCTATTAACAAGTTTTTCTTTTTAATTAACATCGTTGACCACAGTTTGTTTTCCTGAACACAGCCAGAAAAACGCACACGCGTGCGCACACACACACACACACACACACACACACATACAAACACAGATGTCTGGATGCTGGCGGACTGTGGACTGCTGATGAGAGCCTTTTTCATTCAGTTGTTTCCCACAGAGTCTTTTTCTTAGACCTGATGAAGCATCTCCTTGTCGTCTTTCCTTGTGTTCTTCTTTCTCCTGGTTTGCATCATCCTGCTTGGAGCTCATAAGTGTCAGGTTCTCTTCCCCGGGGTTCTGTCGGATGTTGTCAGCCAGGTGCAAGTCAGACCCTTCATCATCACTGGGTAAACTCTGAAGTCAAACAATGAGAGGAACTCAAGAGTGGAACATTTCATGGTCCACCAACGTCTGCTCAAAACTTAAAATATATTCTTGCTTTACGAGGACAGAATTTCATAAACAGAACAGTGAATGCTGGTGTTTGGGTCCTTGCATCTCCAGAACTGCTGACTTGTTGGTTGTTTCTAGTCTGCAGTGGTTAGTATCAACTAAAGAAAGCCTCAGACCTGTCAGAGTGACAATACTGACCTCTGTCTACTGTTGGAACAAACATTGTCTACAATGGACATGTCAGCATCAGAACTGGAGCGATGGAAGAAGATGGCCTGGGGAAGACCTGGGGAAGAGATGGGACCTGGATAGATTATTTGAGGTGAAGTAGCAAAGTGGAAGCAGTTTGATGCTTTGGGAATGTTTGGGTCATCCGAGTGTCGTCAACTTGTTGGATGACGGATGGCCGTTGGGTAAAAGTATGCTCGCTCCCACGCCAGATGCATTACATCCGTGGTGGCTCCTAGTCGGCTTGGAAAGGTTTTGGACAGGGTCGTGGGATGGGGCTTTACATCACCTGTGGACTGAGTGATTGCTGTGGCCGCCAATCGTCCACCGAGTTGAATCCCCTGGATGGACCTCTTAACTGTTTCACAAGTCTGATTCATGCTTTTCTTTCTTTGTCAACAAGATTTAATGCTATATTGCTTTTTCTTGTGCTTAATAATAAATATGATTCTTCATTTGTGAAAATGTGGGTTCTCCTTCCCTTCCATGGGAAAGATGAGGGACATCCCTACCTCTAGTCTCAACGCTACCACAACGCGCATCACATAACATCTTGAGGTCAGATTTTAGTTCTCCTTCATTTCCTCGGAGGCGATGAGAGAGACGGAGCTTTAATTGTCTACGCTACCATAATGCAGAACTCCAACAGTACATTCTTGAGGTTACAAAGTGGAACTTCATCACTGGAGGCCACTAGATTGTACTTTCAGCACCCTTAGAGTACCTGATGCTAATGTCTTGGAGTCAGAGACGACAGCACGTCTTCAGAGGTCCATGCCTCGAGGGATCAGAGATGTTTATGTGGCAAAAGAACCAGAATAAAAATTAACCCACGCAAACCAGATTAATGGATTACCCTTAAGAACGTTGTGACGACCTGAGGTTAGCTTCAAAAGAATGGGACTGAAGACGTTTAGTTCAATATTTGGTACTGAACATGTATCGACCTTTTTTTGTGCTGCTTTCAAAGCTCAAACTTGTTTCTTACATCACAGGTCCAATAATTATTTTGGAATCAATGAGTGCTTTTGTTGCCCTTTCTTCCCATCCCATAAGACTCATTTTAACATCTCTTCCTCTCTTTTCACAGCTTCATTTAGTCTCTCTCTGATTGCTTTTTGGATGCATTCATACGAGGGCATTCACCAAAAAAATGCATCACGATGCATTCACTAACAGGCCGGAGCTAATTCGCTTCATCCCCGTTTACGAGATATGGAACAACTTTTTGTACATGTACGCCGTATCCTAGTCTTTTCAGGGTCTGTGTTCCTCATTAGCATCATTCAGAGGTATTATAATGATCTGAATGGACTAGCAGCTGCGCCAGCGATAAGGGCTCTTTTTGGCGCCTTTGCTCACCCACGGGTGTGTGTGTGTTTTGGTGAATGTGTGATGGAGGTGAGGACAAACTTGTGTGTGTGCAGAGAGAGAGAGAGAGAGAGAGAGAGAGAGAGAACAATGCATGTAGCTCATCATCTTCTCATTTTGTCACCTGTTTTTCTTCTCAAATTAGAAATCTCATTTCGCCACCTCCTCCTCTCCTCAGACGCCCGCCACACTCTCCCTCCCTCCCTCCATTCCTGCCGACCGTCCTGCTTCAATCCATCCTTTTATCTTTTCATGTAAAAATCTGTATTTTTGTCAGAGCAGTAACGTTTACCTCCTACTGTGATTTGGCCAAATTTGGGCTGGGGCGCAGGCAGCACTGTTGATGTGAGAAAAGCTGCAGCACCGAGAGGAGACGGGAGAAAAATACACTATTTAATCCTGCTGATCTTCTCGTCTGACCTCGTCTACCTCCTGCTTCTCCTCCTCCTCTTCCCTCTTCTCCAATGAAGGAATTGTTCTCTTTGATTCAAAACAAAAGTATATTTTTAGTAAGTGTTTCACTTGTGTTCTTGGTGGAATTTAATCACTGATCCGTTAACTGTAATTAGGCTTAATTTAATATGTTGTTTTCTGCTGTGTAGCTAAACGTATGCTAACATGCTAATATGCTGGTGCGCATCATTTATTTACTTGTTAGTCCCAATTAAAATCAATTTAAACGAAAAGTCCCAAATCAAGACTGACAAGTCTCGATCGAAGTCCCAAATCCACACCCACAGGTCTCTTGTCAAGTCCCACATCAAGGCTGGCATGGCTAAAGAAAGGTACAAAATGAGGACTGAAACGTCTTAAATGAAGTCCCTAATCAAGACTGACTAGTCTCTAGAGAGGTTCTAATCCAGACTGACTAGTCTCTAGAGAGGTTCTAATCCAGACTGACTAGTCTCTAGAGAGGTTGTAATCCAGACTGACTAGTCTCTAGAGAGGTTCTAATCCAGACTGACAAATTTCGATACAAGTTCCAAATCCAGACTGACAAGTCTGAAGAAGTGTTGAAAAATGAAGACTGATACATCGAGAGAGAGAGAGAGAGAGGTCCCAAATCAAGTCAAACAGGTTTTTTGAATCCAAAGTCTGAAGTCAAGCTGCAAATCAAGACAGACAAGTCCCAAATCAAGACTAACCTGTCTCAAGTCCCAAATCAAGACTAACCTGTCTCAAGTCCCCAATCAAGACTCTAAAATTGCATGTCTCAAGTCAAGACCCAGATTAACACTGAATGATGCTGAGAAGGGTGTCACGGTGGTGCAGTGGTTAGCGCTGCCACCTCACAGCAAGAGTGTCAACTTCAACTCCAGGTCTGCCGGCGTTTCTGTGCAGAGTTTGAATGTTCTCCCTGTGGCTTTCTCCCACAGTCCAAAAAACAGGTGATATAGGTCAATTGGTGACACTAAAATTGACCTTGTGTGTGTCTGCCCTGCGATGAACTGGTCACTTGACCAGAGTGTACCCCACCTCTTACCGATGTCCACTGGGATAGGCTCCAGCCCCCCGTGACCCTGAAGAGGATAAGCAGTAGATAATGAATGAATGATATTGAGAAACATCCCAAATAAAGACAAAATGTTGTGGTTGAAAGTCAAAGGGTGGGCTATATTTGACAGCAAGTGAACATTTTGTCCTCAAAGCAGGAACACTGGGCAATGACCTGAGAGACTATGACAAGGACCATATTGAAATGACTTGATGATTGGGTCATAGCATCGTCAGAACAGCAGGTCTTGAAACTGCAACTCAGACTCCAGAGCTGTTCTGGTGGCAAAAAGAAAAGCTTCATAATATGAGGCAGGTGGTGTTTATTTTGTTGACGATTGGTCTTCAAGTGTTACTCATCTCCTAAGTTTTGCCTAGTATCTGACCCTATTTCACTGAGAATTCTAAGAGATGTGGATCTAAGATATGATTGGGGTTTTGGTTCTAAGGATTCTTATACAAAGACCTGCAGTGGATTTATGTTTTGACCCACCCTCTCTCACCCTTTTGTAATCCCCTCGGATACTTCCTCAGTTCTCTCATACAGTTGTACTGCCATTTGCAAACTCATGATTCAAAGCCAATGAATAGACTGAAGAAATCTGTATTTTCAGCAAATCACTATGGACTCATGGATGAAATAAATGGTGAATCTGTGTTGAGTGTTAGCTGGTGAAAATGCTAAGCTAAAGCAATCCAAGAGAGTTAGTTATCTCCAACAACAATGTATCTATCTGGATAATTAATCAATTAATTAATTTATTAATTAAGGCCCCAACTCCAGATGAATGAACGCAGCGCTGCCTTTCGGACATATTAATGTTAGCTGTAGCTGTTAGCTGTAGGAAGACTTGGATCTCAGGCTTTCAAACCCGGTAAACCCTAACTTTTATAAAACAGTTGTATTTGCTTGGATCAAAAATGTTGTCCTGGTCAGCTGTTAATTACAGATGTCGGAGTTGTCAGTCAAGTTTTGAAAGAACGTAGCAACAATTGCAGGGATTGTCATTTCTATCTCTATCCTTAAATACGCCAACCTGCTCCACAGCCCTCCCAACTCAATCCCCCTGCCTTGCAGGTCCTTTACTGGGGGTTCAACCCCTTCTTCTTTTCCAATCTTTTCCTGCTTACACTCTCCCGAACCTACTCCTCCTCATTCAGTCTCCTTATCTTCTTTCCACTGTCCTGATGACACACCGAGTATCCTCTTACCTGTCTCCTTCGTCCCTTTGACTTTACTCTACACACTTTAGGTGTCTTACCACCCAGAGCCCCGCCTGAGGTTCAAGCAGCAGTCCTCCTGCCTCAACTTCCACCGTTTGATCATCTGCTCTACCATTTTTTCTTTTCCTCTTATGCACGCCAAGAGTCATTCTTCCTATTACCATGTCATGCTTTGTGGTGGTTGTACCCATTTTGGTTTTCAATATTAGACTGGCCTTCTGTTAATGTGCACTTTAGTCGACCATGTATAAAGTTATGACTTATCGTCTGAAAACTTGGACCTCTGTCCGCCGCAGTTCAGCGAATCAGGATGAGATGGTGGATTTGTAAATGCGCTCTCAGTTTTGTTGTGTTAAGGGTTTTGACCGCAGCAAATTGGACCAATTACTCCATTTTCATTTGGCTCTATACCTAAATGCGCCCATCTGCGGTGTTTTGGTCTGCCACTAAGTGATCCATGATGGTCAGGTTAATAGAGGCTCATTGAAAATTGAAGCACCTCAGCAGATGAAAAGGTGACTGAGGACAAAGCTAATTTCCCACTCAAAGCAGAATTAGTTCAACCGTATTTAACGAGCACCAGAGGATCGCACCCTTTGAACCCAGAGCCGGTCTCCAGTTCTCCTGGGCGGATCCTTCCAAAGATTTAACCACCCAACACCATCCCTTATGTTATTCTCCAGCCTTTATTAAGGGCGGTGCCTTTATCCCAAGCTCCCATTCTGTATGATCACAGCGGTAGAGTAAAGGGTGGTCTGAGAGATTCTGCTTCTGAGATTACAGCAGAGGTAGTAACAGAGCTGAAAAAGACATCTGTTTAACAGGAAAGCAGGACGGAGACACGATGAGACACAGGAGTGAATCAGGGAACTCTACACAGAGGAAAATAGTCTTTCAAAACAAGAGGTGAAGGAAGAACCTAAATCCAAACCATAAAAATCTTTCTGTCATATGTATTAATAATTTAGTTATTTTTATTTAAGAGTGTTTCCGATTGACCCTTTAATTCCTGCTCAGTTATTTATGTTTTAGTAACATGCTATAAGATAAATGAAGATGAGAGAAGACAAGATTCCACAACACTTAATTAATCCCAAAGGGATTATAGTTGCGTTACACAATCTTGTAAAAACAGAAGGTACACTAAATACACAATTTGTACTGCAGAAACCTAAAATAAAGTACATGTACATGAAGTGTACTGAGAAGGTACAGTATGTTCAGCAAAAGTTTAATTTTAAGTTAATTTAATTCACTTTAATTTCCTAAAGTTCTCCATGAAATGATTTGATCTTATTAGTCCGTACCGTGAGCCTGAAGTATCTCTGATTGCCCAGAGGGAGGCGCCACACTCACTAATAATAACCGTGACGTTGAGCGGTTTATCTGAACTTTCAGAGGTTCTTACTTCCTCCTGGCTCTCCTAAAGCTGCTCTGATTGTTGACGCACAAAACTTCCTTCTTGCTTCACTTTGTTGTTGGAACACACATCCTAAAAATAACACGTTTCCTCATGAACACACACACACACACACACACACACACAGCTCAATTGAGTAGCTATGTGGGACAGCAGCTTGGGGATAGACAACTGATTCACTTTGAGTGGCATATGGATATTTATAGCATGCGTGTGTGTGTGTGTGTGTGTGTGTATATATGTGTGTGTGTGTGTGTGTGTGTGTTGGCAGTTCAAGGTTTAACATACACAATTTGTTGGACCTGTTGGTCCTGATCCTGTTGTCCTTATATATAACTCTTTCTCCTTCTCCTGTTCTCTCCGTGTATATATATGTATATATATATATATATATATACATATACATATACATATACATATAAAAACAGTAAAAAAAGAAAGAGAGAGAGAGAGAGAGAGAGAGAGACACACATCCTTGCGTCACTACTTATGACTTGGATGCGCCCCTGCTTTCCCAGCAACCCTACCGCTAACACCAGAACAACAATGGCGCCCAGCGTCCCTTTGTAGGTGCTGCTGCTGGACTTACGAGACTGCAGTGGCATCCCAGCATGACTGCGTGAACGAATTCACTCGCTCGTCTTGACCACTGTGGTCACGGCCAGCAGCGATCACGTCGGAGAAGAGAGGTTCCACGCGCTTAACTCTTAATTAACCCCGAACAAAGTCGCTAATGCCAACAACAACAAAAACAAAACAATGATTTAACAAGCTAATCCCTCCGTGACACATAAAACAATCTTCACCTAGTGTGAAGTCAGGATCAAAGTGACATCAGGTGAGAGTCCGCTCATGTTAGCAGGTAAACCGCTGACGCTACTTACTGTTAGCTCGAGGCTAACAGCTAATGTTATCGAATCATATAAGTACCTGATTTCAACCAGATGAAACACGTGGAAAATAAAATCTACCAGGTTCGGTTTATCCTTGGAGTCGTCTAACATCCACCATCGTCTCCTGCTGTTGTGGAGTTTAGGTTCCCCCAGACGCCGGTCTTCCGCCGATGACCCGGCTTAAAACTTTAAATGCAGGTTTCGATTTCTGCCAATCATGTCGCATTGCCAGTGGACTCAAATTTATCTCTGTGCTTACTTTCCACAGTAGAAAAGCTAAGAACTGGTCCCATGTTTGGCACTGGCCTGGACCTGGTTTGGGAAGCACCTCTGTGGGAACAGAGCCGGTGATGTGATGACGTGGCCCTAGCGCCTCTTCAGTTTGGAAAACCAAATGATTTTTTTGAGCATTCTGACCCTTTCCTTTATAACTTATCCAAAATCTTCTCACCAGCATCATTAACCAGTTTACCTGCAGACCCGTTTCTGACTGATGTGAATCAAGCCGCCGATCAGACCTGCTTTAAAGCAGTGGGTCGGACTTACAGGAGCATAAATAAACAATTCTGCATATCTGAAAGTGTGGTAGTTCTGTAGAAAACAACTATTGTCTCTGGACCTTATTTGGTTCTGCTAGTTTTACCGGGTTTTAGGGGCCTCCTTAAACTTGAACGCAGGGCCATCTAAAGGACAGCTCTGTCGGGAAAGCAGCAACCAGGTGATCAGCGCCGACCCTCCTCAACCCTTCCTCTGATTGATTCTGTGGTGCCTCATGCCTGTGCGTAACCATGGCAGCAGTGTGTTGGGAAAAGCTATACTGGACTCACCATCTTTATTTCTCTTCTCCGTCTGTGCCTCACCTTCAGCAGCCAACTGATTCAACCACCAGTTCCCTCATTTCAAACAAATATTCTTTTGCAAAAAGAACAAACAAAAACAAACGTTTAATGCTTTGATGGACAGTTAATTCATAATCTGCCGTAACTAATATGTATTAAGTGTCTGAGACTGCAAATGACGATTCTCTAGTGCCTCTGTGATGTAACGACGTAATTCTACTGCCTCTATAACATAATAAAAATATGTTATAGAGGCATAAAAAATTATTTTTATATATATAAAAATAATATATAAAAATATAATGATGTGGCTCTGGTGCCTCTGTGATGTCATGACTTTAATCAAGTGCCTCTGTGATGAAACAACGTCACCACTGTGTGACGTGATATCATGGCTAGAGTGCCTCTGTGACCTCGTGATGTGACTGTAGTGCTCTGTGATGTATCAATGCGAAGACATGGCCCCAGTAACGATATGGCTCTAGTGCCTCCGTGATGTAATGGCATGGCTGTAGTGCCTCTGTAACATAATGGCATGGCTCTAGTGCCTCTGGGATGTGAATACACGTCTCTAGTGTCTCTGTAACATGATGGCATGGCTCTATTGCGTCTCCTATGTAGGGACATGTCTGTGGTGTCTCTGTGACGTAATGACGTGGCTCTAGGGTCTTTGTGATGTAATGAATCACGACGTTTCTTCTGAATTTACAAATCAGTGATTAGCTCATTGGATGTTTGAAGAGGTCTCAGATCTGGACAGACGACGGATGGAACAGTCAAACAAACAAAAGAGAGGAATAAACAATGAGAAGAAAAGAAGGGAAAGAATTCAACATGGCATCCGTCTCTCATCCCTCCACTCCATTATCATTTATTTGTGTGTCTGTGATAAATACCTCTCCCTCTCTCTCTCCCTCCCTCTCACTCTCCCTCTCTCTCCCTCCATCTCTCTCCTTCTCTCTCCCTCTCCCTCTCTCTCCCTCTCTCTCCCTCCCTCTCCCTCCCTTCCTCCCTCTCTCCCTCTCTCCCTCTCTCTCTCCCTCCCTCTCTCCCTCTCTCTCTGATTGTTCCATAAACAGTGATTGATCGGCGACAGCAACCACTCACCCACCATTCCCCCTTTCTCCCCTCTTCCATCACTCTTTCTTCTCTCCCTTCATTACTTTTTCTTCACGCCATAAATCTCCTCTACCCTCCTCCCTCCCCTCTACTCGTCTTCACCACTCTTTATCACTTTCAGCCTCCGCAACACTCGTTTCTTCTTCCTTTTCTCTGTACTCGTCTTTTTGGGGTTTTTTGGACTTTGATCAAACAAAAAGCAGAAGGACAAATGTACAAAAAAGGAACAAGACATTAATTAATTTCAGAAATTAGAAACCAAATGTCAAAAATGAAATGTAATATAACATTAACTAATTATCTAGCCTAACGAAACAGGAACTTCAACAGACCTCAACTAGTTTACCAAAAGACACATGAACTCATATCCAGATGGACTAATCCAAAAACACACATGGGTGGGGGCGGGACTAAACGTTAAACATCCAATCAACTCATTAATATTTACATTAATGAACATAACAAGTAAATAAAACATATTCACAATCAAATCAACTCATTCTTAAACAACTTAACAGTAAACAAGGGTATAAATATAGTTTCAGGAGGTGAGCTCTTAAGATGATTCCCCTCCCCTCCTTCCCCTGAATAACATTTTCTTCTTCCAGTGGGCGGGGCTTAAAATACCGTCGTTTCATCTCAGCAGGTTGTTTGTCATAGGAGCTTGGGAAGAAACGGTAGTTTATATAACGTGTTACATAGATAACAATGAAAGAAAGTTATCTAAACCCAAACAAACTACCATAACTTGAACAAGAAAGCATTCAGAGAGCGAACACAACACAAACATTACCCGAGGTAGACATTATCCTTTATTGATCATTATACAGAATTATTTCTCTGCAGTTGACCCATCCCTGATGAAAATTACAGGGTCTTGCTCAAGGACCCCATGACATGTAGAACTGCTGGGGCTTGAACCAGTTACCTTCAGATCTTCCCATTGGGAGGCGCCCACTCTACCCATGGAGCTGGAGTCGCCCCGAGATTGTGAACAGAACTAATTAGATCACATTTTTGAGGATACTTTGTAATTACTGAACCCATCTGAGTAATAAAAATCCATATGGATTTAAATGAATATCCTTTTCATAGGAGGTAGTGTGTTATTCTAGATGCAGCGTTTGATTATGTCAGATGTTTTCAGGAGGTTGACCACTTTTTTGCCAATTTCACCTTCATGCTAATTCTTTATATCGCTTGATTAAAATTATACTATAAATGGCTTAACTGCGCACAAAATTTCAGATAGATATATTTGGACGTTTTTTTTTTTTAAACATGCCTTAAAACAACAACATGATTAGATCTGGTTCTGGATCCAGCTCATTTCTCGTGGGTCGATGGAATGAGCTATATTGTCTATATATGCCTTTAAACTTTGAAGCAGATCTGTAAATTATTGAGTTATTGAAGAAAAAAAAATGTCCGACATCTCGCCATGGTTGAGACAATGATACTGTGATGTCATGTTGTGAGGTCACGCTTAACTTCACCAAAATTGAATCATCAATTTTTGTCAAAAACTACCTTTGGGTAAAAGGTCATAACCCATCCCCGCAGTTCTCCACTTATCAGAAGATTAATTATATATGACGATGAAAACTTCTTCTTCATCCTTCGTTGAGTTTTTCGACTCCTTAACTACCCAACAGTCTCCAGCCGGCAGATCTAACTGCCTTGTAGTTCGTGGTAGATCCATTATTTTATTTTTTATTTCCCACTTATTTTCTTTAGTTCATTTCTTTTCTCATGGTTTTTTTCTCTTCTTCCATCTGTTTTCCTTTTCTGTTACATCTTTGTTTGTTTTTATCCTTTGCCCGCCAGGAGAGACTCCTTAGATCCCTAATAATGAAGTTTAAAAAAATGAAAAATGAACTTTCTTTTATATCCTTCTTTGCCCTGTTTTTTTCTATTTTCTATGTTCTCGTATTTTCTTTTCTGTTCCAGTCCTCATTCCTTTCTCTTGAGTCCCTGTTCTAATTTGTCCATTTGTTTCCTCTTCCTCTCCCTTTTCACTTCCCTTTCCGTCGCGTTGGTATCCTTTTATTAATTTCCTTCCCCTCCTTCTTTAATTGCCATTTTTTCTTTCCTTTGACTTTAATTATTTTCTCTTCCACTCATTTTTATTTAATTCAGTTCCTCCTTTCATTCCCACACCTGTTCCTTTTCCTCCCTTCCTCTTTTCTCCATCAAATTCTTCCTTTTGTCCATTTTTGTACTTTTATTCTACTCTCTTCCTCCAGTTTTATCACCTCCTCGTCTTCTCTCTTTTTATTTCCTCTCCTTCTTTGTTTATTTCCTCCTCATTAACTTCTTGTGATTACTTTACCCATAACCTTCGCTCCTCCCTCTCCTCCCTTTTCCCCCCGTCTCCTCCCCTCTGCTTCTTGCTTTCTCCTTGAAGTCATCACGCAGCAGAACGCTGCCTCTGAGTTTTGCTCCTCCGGAGTAACGAGTGCTTGTCAGAAAAGCCCAGATAAGAATCCAACTTGAGCCCTTCGCCTCCAGAGATAACGTCGCCCACTTCACACACACAAACACACACAACTCCCAATTAAACACTTGGGCGCTCGCCGCGATCTTATCTGGTCAGCAGCTCGGCAAAATTGGCAGCGGCGATCAATGATTGTTCACCTCCGTCACACACACATCCATACACACATCCACACACACATCCCGTCTTTTCCTTTGCATCTCCATCTTTGCATCTTTCTTCCTCTCCTTCGCTCACACTCACCCATAATCCTCCTGTGTCTGTGTCGGGTTTCTCAGTGTGGCAGTCTAAGTAGGTCGTTGTTGACAGCTGAGCTCGACACAGCCGGAGAAGAGACATTATTCTGGCTCTGTGTGGGCTTCCATGCAAAGACTCGCTCACTGTCAGGGGCTCAACCTCACTGCACTCTACAGACCGCCAGTACACATCTAAATCCCCCCAAAATATAGAGGACTCTCTGCACTGGATATCAGGTCTCCAGGGTCCCCTTAGAGTTGAAAAATATGGATAAAGTGCCTTTTGAGTGTCCTAACAGTGGAGAAGTCAGGATAAAGTTTCATCTAGGGTACCCTTCTGCTTCCTTAAATGTGATGAAGTGACTTCTGGGATGCTCCTCCAGTGCTGTAACTGAGTGTTAGTGCCTCTGGTTCCTTTAGAGGAGAGAAATCAGCACAAAACTCTCTCTAAGATAACCTCATGATATGGACCACTTTCCGTTGGTCCAATAGCGGACGTATCAGCATAAGGTGACTTTAGGATGTCCTCACAGATGAAAAAATGCAATTGCCCTTGAGGACAAAATCACAAAGTTTCCTCTAGGTTACCCCTCCGGCTGGTGAAGACCCTTCTAGGATGCTATTCAAGTGGATAGACTGGGATAGGAATGTCTTCGTGGCTTTCAAGTTTACTATACCTCAAAGTAAAAGTCCCTCTGGTGTGTCCCCTCTATATCCTATGACGTGTCCCCTCTATATCCTCTGCTGTGTCCCCTCTATACCCTATGATGTGTCCTCTCTATATCCTCTGGTGTGTCCCCTCTATATCCTCTGGTGTGTCCCCTCTATATCCTCTGCTGTGTCTCCTCTATATCCTCTGGTGTGTCCCTTCTCAGTTTTAAAACCCGGTAAAGTTCTGTCCAGTGTTCCAGTAGTCAAAACATGATCATAAATTGGGATAAAAAGGTTCTTTGCCCCCAAAGACTCTGGTTTGATAGAATACAGCCTCTCCTAATCCTCCTAATTCTTAGGAGTCATAAAATCCGATGGAACGCTTTGAACAATAAATGCATCAGGACTCCACATACTGGTGTCTCGTCAGATAGCTGCGACCCTTTGTATATTCTTCACTTCTGTCCCTTTAACTGAGGATATAACTATGAACACAATTAATAACCCAGAAATCGTCCTGATTGGAACATCTGAGATGATGCTTCATTATCTCCTCTAATAAGGTTGTTTTCATTTTGGTTGGCTGACAGGCTGGTTAGATGGTTGGTTTGTTGTTTGGATGGTTGTTTGGTTGGTTGGTTGGTTTTTTGGTTTTTTGGTTGGTTGGTTGGTTTTTTGGTTGGTTGGTTTTTTGGTTGGTTGGTTAGTTGTTTGGTTTCTTGGTTGGTTGGTTGGTTGGTTGGTTCATTCGTTTCTTGGTTGGTTGGTTGGTTGGTTGGTTGGTTGGTTGGTTGGTTCATTCGTTTCTTGGTTGGTTGGTTGGTTGGTTGGTTGGTTGGTTGGTTGGTTGGTTGGTTGGTGTTTTGGTTGGTTGGTTGGTTTTTTGGTTGGTTGATTTTTTGGTTGGTTGGTCAGTTGGTTAGTTGGTTGGTTGGTTGGATTGTTAGTTGGTCAGTATGTTGGCTTGTTGGTTGATTGGTTGGTAGTCTGGCTGGCTGACTGATTAATTAAATAAATAGTCTCTGCACATAAATAACTTCCAGTCCACGTGTGGAGCTGCTCCGGTGTATCTTGAGCGCATTGTCACAGTGTTGTTACAGTGGCGTTCATCTTCTCAGGCCTCCAAACCCCTGAACTGACTCTGTCCTAATTGTTGTTATCATTGTTCCCGATACCATTTAATAGGAATTAATGGTCAGTTATTAATTATCTATGATCAATCAGTAGAGTTGATGATATTAAATTAGAGATGAGCCGAGAGAGAACCTGATGAAAACAAATATATGTTCTTTGGTTCAGGAATTTAAAGGATGGAGGAAAAAGGTACAATATTGTGTGTGTGTGTGTGTGTGTGTGTGTGTGTGTGTGTGTGTGTGTGTGTGTGTGGTGTGCTTACTGCAGAGTCGAGGGCTGTCCTGGGTGCCTTCAGTGTGTTTAATTTTGAGATCTCTGACAGCAGCATTATTCACAGACTAGCAGGAGGTTGACTGTTCTAACCTCCATCCTCCGAGTGGGTGTGGGGGGATGGGGGATGGGTGTGTGTGGGGGGGGGGGGGGGGGGGGGTGGGGGGGGGGGGGGGGGGGGGGGGGGGGGGGGGGGCCGGGGGGCTTTCATGACTGTCTGTCTCTGCGTCATATTATATCTGTAACCATCAGCCATAACATTACAACCACCGACATGTGAAATCAGAATGACGTCGATCAACTGGTTACCAAGGCGCCTGTCGGTTGAACGGATATATTAGAAAGGAAGTGAACAATTTGTCCTGAAGTTGATGTTGATTTTGGAAGCAGGAAATGGATGAGCGTAACAATCTGAGAGATGTTGACATGGAATATATTTTCCAGAACAACTTCTGAGTGTTCCACAGAATGACAACTGATGAGAAGGCGACAGGATTGCGGGTTCCCAAGGCTCAATGATCAACGTGGTGAGTCAGGGCTAGTCAGTGTTGCAGGAGACCCTGAAGTAGCACTAATTATTGATTAATTTCTACTGGTTCTAACAGAAAAGGTGCCAGAACACCGAGTGACTTCTCAGCGCGACCATGATGAAAGCTACTAAATCACCATCAGAACTGCACCACAGAGCAACGGAAGTAGATTGTCTGGTCCGATGAATCACTTGGCCAGATTCCTGTCCATCGCTTACCTGGTGAGGAGTGGTACCAGGATGCATTTCAGGAACAAGAGGACAAGCTGAGGGAGGTTCTTTGACCCTTTGAGCTATGTTCTCCTTGGAAACCTTGGGTTCTACCGCGCATATGGATGGTCCTTTGACACATAGTACCCCCCGCCATCCAGACGGTATTCATCAATGGTAGTGGGCTCTTCCAGCGGGTTAATTCTCCCGGACATACTGCAAGAGTGGTTCAGAGACGGTTTGAGGAACACCACCACCATCACCTTCAGAGTTCTGCTGGAGTCCAGGCCTCGACGGGTCAGAGCTGTTTTAGCAGCAAAGGGGGAGCTACGATATGAGGAAGATATAAACGTCCAGTCGACCATTTAGAAGTTTGACTCATGAGTGAGAACTGGCGCAGTGGGTTTCATAAGAACGTGTGTGTGTGTGTGTGTGTGTGTGTGTGTGTGTGTGTGCGCGTGCGTGTGTGTGCATGTGTGTGTGTGTGTGTGTGTAGAAGCAGTAAACTCCACTGATTGCTGTTGTGAAAATGGGCAGGTTGAAAGACTCTTCAGACAAGCGAATGAGGTTAAAGATCTCACCCTCCCTTCCCCTCCCCCGCCTTCGGCTGACTCGTTAGAAGGACACAGAAGTAAAAAAACAATAAAACCCTGATGCTGGTACAATTTCTTTTGCCGTGGATGAATACGGGGGGTGGGTCAGAACTTCGGTGGATTATTTGATCTTCAGTGTGTTGCTAAAACCCAGAGTTACGACATCATTGTACGATTTCAGTCCGATTCACAATTACAAATGAGCCACAGGACTACCGGGCCATCTGACGGTGTCATTGGTTTGTGGCCCAGGCTTCAAGGTAACAAGGTCTGATTTACAGCTCCTTGACAACCGTGGGATGATCGAATGGTTTTCTGGCGTGTCAGAAGTTTTAGCAGATAATCGACCAGATCTTCTTTTCATACTTTGAATGTGAAAAGTGGTTGAGCGTCTGAGTGTGGATAATAAATGATATGTAGTCATGAAGTCAAAAGTGCAGTTTGTGGCCGGTAGCAACAGAACAGCAAGGACGAATAAGAAAGGTTAGCTAGCTATCATGTTAACACTCTAAAAAGCCAAACGTACCTCGCTTTATCTCCACACCGCCTGAAAAGTGAGCCACACGTACTGTCCATGGCTTTCTAGACACCTATGAGTGCAGATTAGCCGGCGCCTTTTTAGGGAAAAAAAAAAAGAAGAGTTTTCGCCACAAATGATGGCCAAAAAAATGAAGAAAGCTTGTTTCTGTAACGTATAGCAATTTTGGTAAAACAGGTTTTTTAGAAAACTCTTAGAAAACTCTTAGAAAACTCTTAGAAAACTCTTATTAGACTTTTGGGGTTGCATCATGTTACATAATTCTGTTTAGTTTGTCCTAACATGCTTTAATACGCAAAAAAAATCTTATGGAATAGGCTTTCTTCAATAGCCATTGTTAATGGCTCCTCCTCAGGGATCCCTTTGACCTGTGTTGTCCCCCAGAGACAGCGAGCTACTGGCTGCGGGACTTTAGACAGGAAATGGCCCTGAAGCTAGAAAGATCGGAGGGATCAAGAATTACCTTTTTTAATCAGAGTCTGCAAAACAGCATCTTTAAAGGCTGCCCCAACAGAACCAGTGAGAAGACATACGGATGGCCATTCCATCTCCGTCACGATCTTAGCCACCGTTTCAGGTGGAACTTGAACTTGATGGGTGTCTGGAACAACTCAGACAACCATCAGGCCTCCACCCGTTTATACAGGACGAAATGGGTGGAGCTTTAAAACAAGCGGGAGAAAACATTGCTGCCTCTTCTGTCCATCTCAATTCTTCAATCTGAGCCTTTAATATTTTAACAGTTTTCCATGTCTCGCTCCCCGGGTTTGTTCTAAGCTCGTCGTCACGTTCTGGATGACGGTCTATCTCTCAGCGGTCCAACCGTGAGCCTGCAGACAGTTTTAGGCTGAGATGATGGGAAAGGAGGAGCGGAGGGAATAGGAGGAGTAACGGAGGAAGGAGTGGAGAGGATTGGTAGAGATTTGATAGATAGGAAGCCTGGAGGGAAGGAGCAAATAAATTGGATGGAGAGAAGTGGATGAATGAGAGAGAGGGAATCACTGCATGAAATTGGATTGAGAGAGAGAAGGTAACGAGGAACACGGAAGAGGCAGGGAAAGTGAGACAGCAAAAAAACAATGGAGATAAATGGGGGGAATAAAAAAGAAATGTGGAGGATTAGAAACCCAGGCCATGCTCGCAGCTGAATATCAGACAGTCTGAAGGCGACTGAGGCAGCAGGTCAAGAACCACTCGATGGTTTCAGGCTTTTTCTGCACTAAAAAAAACTATTTACGAAACTCGAGAAACTGAATGGATCTGGAAAATTCTCGGTGCTTCTAGAGTAGCTTCCTTTATAAAGGCCCAAATGTGCAAAAAAATATGTATATATATACTATATCAAAGATTTGAAACACTTTTACAAGTCCAGAGAAAAAAAAAACTGCGAACCCTTTGAAGTTAAAGGCGTTCTGTAAAAAATTTACTTTAAAATTACAGTGAAGAACTGGCAAATGGCAAAAGGAAGACAAGGTAAGATTTAAAACAGTAGTAAATACAGTGAATTATCCTACATCAAGGGACAGTAAATAACTTTATTTTAATACCTGTCGATTGAAAAGATAATTTTTATAGTGAAATTAGGAACGTTTGATAAATTAACTGAACAGTAACATGAAAACCTCATCAGATCCTTCTGTTATATAAGCTACATACGTTTGCACTGTTAAAACCCTTTTACCATTTAGCAAGAACTTCCTTTCATTTCCACAGACACAAGAAGTCAGAAATATAGTGGATTTTTATGAAATACTTTTGATTTCAAGGATATTTTACAGTTTCTACGATCATTTTATACAGCGTCCTTTTAAAGAGTTTTACATTATATCTGTTTTATCTGGATAATTTACCGTACCATGTCTTTTACATGGTCACTATGTTCTTAATAGGGAAATTCTGGCATCAACAGCTGCCGGGATTTTTCCAGAAATTGTATGGAATTTTATTTACAGTGTAGATCCTACACAAAGAGGAAGTAGCTGTGATTGGTGATTTGTGTTTTCATTGACGTGAACTCGTGCACACATCCAAACCTTACTATGTTTAAAGCTGCCGTTATTTTATCATTAGGTTAAAATATGAACACATGGGGACGCTACATGTAGAGTCATGAGATCCTAAATCCTCCTGAGGGACTCGAACGTCTCACGATCCTTCCGATTGTTATTCACTCCTTTCCACCTCTTGTGAACACCTGTAGGAGAAAGTAAAAATATAAAAGAGTGTACAACAGAAAGAGAGAGAGGTAAATGTGGCACAAGTGGAGACGCAGAGAGAGAGCGAGAGAGAGAGAGAGACATCTGGATTGAATGGAGGATTGCCGCCAATGCTTGACCAGCAAAATTATTTGCAGAGCTACGGATTTCCAGCTGCCTCGTTGGCCTTCCTGCCTGTCTGTCAGTGTATGTGTGTGTGTGTGTGTGTATGTGTGTGTGTGCGTGTGTGTGTGTTGTGAGTTATTTTTAATCCTCTTTAAAATCTGCTGGGAGATGCAAAAGCGCAGGAAGAGGATGGCGTCATCTCACTTTTCCTCCAACAAGCTTCATTTCCCCTGCACAAACGGTCTGTCCTGCTGTGTGACTCTAACCGTCCACCTCTACTTCCCATGATGCAGCGGTCCTTCTTCCAGTTAGCATTTGCATATCAATCTGAGCATCGCCCGGTGAAACGACTGGTCGGCTCATTGAGCCACTAGACTAATACTTAAACTGAGTCCCTCATGGAATGCCTCTGAGTCTTGATGATCTCCTGCTTTTTAAAGTTTCTACGGCAACGCAAATTTCTTAAGGGAAAATACAGGAACCGCCAGCATTACTCAACAGGGCCAACTGGATTTGGAGGTTGTCTTCAATGCTAATGATACGTTAGAGAACAGAGGGTCCTCGTTTATTTGAAAACTAATCACATTTTTGCTGCGTTTAGGGTCTGACTCAAACTCTTTTCAGTGAATTATGTTTTCCTTTTAAGAAAAATTACCTCCTACAGGTGACAATTGTTTGACACAGCATGATTAAATACAAAGTCAATGCAAAGTTGAGAGTAGACGTGAATTCGTTCATGGCATCACTAGTGGCATCTGTAAAGCACATTTTGCGTTGCCCCCCCTGTAGAAGCTAAGCATTCATTTTTTAAGCCACTGAGCCGTGGCTGTATTTCCATTTAAATGTTTCCCAATCCTAAACGGAGATCTAGCAAAAGTTCAATCGGAAAGACTATCCTCTGATGCACTCGGGCTGCAGTTACTGCTAATTCCACGCTACTATCCTCCCCCCAGCCCTCCATCCGCCCTATGTCTGGTAGGAGGGGCTCCAGCCGCCCCGCGACTCTGAACAGGATAAGCTATGATAATGAATGAATGAATAAATAATTAATCATCTGTCGTAATAAATCATTCATCTTTTCTTCATTCTCTCTCTTCGATGGTTGTAATAACATTATGCATGACTTCATAAACTATGTATTTGCGTTCACACATAACTACATTGGAAACTACTTACTAGTGACATGCAATCAAAAATTAAACTGGTTCTAACAGCCGCCATGGGACAGACGGGTGAAGCTGTAATTCTAGGATTACAAAGGACGCGATGTTAGTTTTGGCTTTACTCTACTTGTAAGAGCCGTTACCACGGATCATCATCTGTGACTGAAGTCCTTTGTGTTTGTCGTGAAAACCCGAACGCTGCTGTGCCACAACATTATCCAGAGGTGGAGACAAGCAGCAATGAAAAGTCGATGGATCTGTGAGGACTAGTTGGAGGTGGGGAAATGGAAGGAAAGCAAACCCACAGCAAGATCTAGATGGTAGGAGTAAGAAAGGCAGATGCTGATGATGATAGGGTTATGATGAAGGAGCGTCACCATGACATTTGATAGATGTGGCTTGGTTTCACCAGTCAGGTCAAGTTTCACGTTCTGTTGCTTTTTCTTGCGCTAAGTAACAAGTATGATCCTTTATTTGTCAAAACACAAAACAGTTATCCAGCAACAACATATTCTTATTCTTCGTCTTTGGGTTTTAGAAGAAGAGGTGACTGGTCCTCACTCTAGAGCCAGCGTTCAGTGTGTCCATTAAAGGCTACTGTTCCAACATGGCAGCCACCGTGGACGAGGACGCGCTCCACCGGTTGATATAAAGGTCTCATTCAAGTTACATAAGTACAATCAAAGAGATAAGACGACATTTTCCACACTGAGAAATTTTTACCTTTTATGTGTATAAAAGGTCTTGAATCTTTAAACGGTGAAAATGGGAGTAAAAACAAAAACTGTTTATGTCTTTTCGAAATATCTGTTTCCCCAAGACTAGTGTTTTTCTTTCACTCGGGTTCCTTGCTGACAGAAGACTCTTTGACCTCAGACTCCAGTCCTGCGCTGTCGTCCTGCTCTTCCTCCACAAACATCAACAATCATGAGTCACCTCTCCATCGTGTGGCGGCTGACCCGCTGCCACACGATGTCGGCAGTTACTCGAAAAAGAGAAACATAAAAGCACAACAGAGCCTAACAGTGACAGGATGGAGAGAGAAACACTCTCTGGTATTTGTTTCTCCCAGGAGAGCAGCCTGGTTGTCTCCTGGAACGCGTCACTTTGATTTTTTATGGCGGTTTATTTTTACTCCTGTTTGTGTTTTCACCACTGAATACTGCTGCTCCAGAAACTTCTAGAATGATTGAGGCGCCTGATTCGTCACCTTGAGGCTGCAATGTAAGCCTTCCAAAGTTGTCTCATAACTTTGGCTGTGAATAATAAAAGTGGTATCAGTTTTGGGTAAAAGTTCGGGAAAGAAATTTTGTCATTTCAACCCCAGACATTATTAAAGATCCCTGGTCCAACGTGTAAAAAAAAAGTGCAGGTGACGCCTGTGGTTGCCCATTAGAATTTTGAAGAACTACATCGAGGCTTTGTGACGCAGAAAACCCATGAGACTCAACATGAATATAACGTACAGGTTTCTTCATCCCCGCCTGAACAAACATGTACTGAAAGGAGAAGCAGGTGATGATGAGGAATTTATGTCTGTGTCTAATACTCAGGTACATCCATGCCCTCTACCTGGGCGCCCAGAGCAGCTGGCACAGCAACGGGCCTCGTCGACACTTCCACTGGCGGCTGATGTTTGAGAGCGCCGACATCACCATGCTCCGCCTCCTGGAAGCTTTCCTAAAGTCAGCCCCGCAGCTCGTCCTCCAGCTAAGCATCATGATCCACGGGAACGCCGTCCTCCCTCTGCAAGGTGAGTCAAAGTCTTCATTTCGTGTCGAAGAGTTGCAGAATCTTAAAAGAAACCGTCTGGCCTCTGATAGATTGCGAATATTAAAATAAATAAAATATAATACGTTCTCGGACACAACTGATAATGATCATGGCTTATGATGTCAAATGGTTCACGTACATCTCCAAACCTCCAAATGAAATGCTTTTTCACTGATCGGACCAGGAGAATTTGGAGGCCAGCTAACACCTTCAACTGGTTGTTGTGTTCCTCAAACTATGCCTGAACCATTCCTGCAGTTTGTCAGGAGGTTTTATCCTCCTGGAAGAGAACCCTGCTTATATAGGGAAGACCGTTTTCATGAGCGGCGGGATTTGGTCCAAGCATCCAACTGCCCCCCCCCGGTTTGTCTATTTTCCCATATTGCATCCTGACGCCATCTCTTCCTAAGGAAAGGAAGCCGCTTGAAGGGCGTGAAGAATGGCTGCACAGTGAGGGAGGGTCTGCTTGCCGGACCTCTTCCCTATGCTGGTCGGTTCATGTAGCAGGTGCATTTCCTCTGTGGCAGAGGACTTAGGGCCTGCAACCTCTTCTCCTCTTCCTCCTGTCGCCATACCTCACGTCCCTCTCATCCCCTGAGTTGAACCCCAGATGGACTTTGCCGACTCCTGCCCTCCAGTTTCACACGTCATGTCTTCATGTCGCTTTTCCTTATCCTAAACTAGTCCTATGCTGTCGTCCCCAAAAGCAGGGGTTTATCCCAGAGGAGTCCCCAACCCCGAGCGTTGTTCAAGCAATCCCCCCGACTGAACTCCTCAAATTAAATGTGACAGTGTTTTTCATGAGAAAGCTCTGCCTAGTAAGTAAAAAAATTCATCATTTTTTTGAGTTATCGTGATAACACGATGGATCTGGCACCGATGACGATCCCATAATATTCCTACCTCTGTAGGGCTATAATTATAGGTATGATCCTTTTCCACAGCAGTCTTTACATCACTTATATTACTAGGGTCATCAGTAGGGCCCACAATATCATAAAGAACAGTACAAAACTGCAACGCAGTCTCGTCACACCTGTGCCCTCCAGGAGGCGCTACAGGAGTGTGAAATCAAGGACTACAAGTCTCTCAAACAACATCTACCCAAAGGCCATCAGACTGCTAAATACAATCAACACTGCCCCCCTCCCATCCCATTACTCTCACTGACTGTTAATTGATCCGTGCAGTAAGTATTTACTTTACTTTAAACTCAAAATTGTGGTTGGCGGTCGTTCTTAGGGGTCCGTCTCTTGTCTCCGGGCGACAGAAGGATAGGATTTGGCAAAGTCGAGGTGAGGCTGGAGCCACATTTACCCCTGAGCCTTTCCAAATCGACCCAGAACGCATCATGGTTCACCTCTGAGAAAGAAATAAGCCTTGCAGTTGTTTGTGCGAGGCGTTGCACAAACAACCGCGTGTGTGTGTTTTTGATGAGAAGCATTTCTTCATCGTCTTTCTGCCACCCTGACCTAAAAACAGGAAGAGTCCTCACTAGAGCCAGTGTTCAGTTTGCCCATTCTAGGCTACTTGACAAAAGTGGCAACGCAACATGCTGTAGGAAGAAGCGTAGTTGTGTTGAAGCGTAGTTATTTTTATTCATTTCAATTGATTCAAAGGTACAAAAATGACGGAAAGCACCTTCAAACGCTTTAAAGTCCATGCAGCCCTGCTCTGATCTTAATTCCGTCCCAGAGTGATTCATTACTAATTTGAGACAAGCCTGCATGATTAAAAGGTATGAATATTTTATGGTTTAAAACTGCGCTCTGGGCGGCTCCACAGTTACTTGTGCCGAATAATCATCATTTCATTTCAGCAGGAACTGGTTCAGGTCTCTCTGAATGAGCTACGGGGGATAAAAACTTCTTTTATGCCCTCCGTTTGTTGGTACTACTGTAGTTTGGGTGATTGATGCAACATCTTGTGATGTTACTCTGCATTCATTACCTCTATTAGCATCGATGCATCAGTTTCTTGAATGTTTCACAAATGGAAGACAGAAAGATGATAATAGGTATTTTAACACATCCTCTTATTTTTTTTTAATACAATAGTTTCGATGGTTCAGGACTTTGTAAAATAAATGAAAACCTACCAAACTAATTACTTGACCTCCAAAATAATGACTCCTCGTGGTTCCTTATGGTGATGCTGACACTTTATTCACACAAAGGATAAAACACCCAGATTGCTACCAAAATTCCTGAACCTGATCGAGTTCTTGGTCACGTGATGAACTGCCGACCTCTTCATGGTGTACCCCACCCCTACCGCCCAATGTCTGATGAGCCCAACCCCCCATCGACAGAAGCTAATTTCAGCAGCTAGTATCTTTGACTTCATTCTTTCAGTCACTAGCCAGAGGTCATGACCTTAGGTGAGCGTTGGAATGTAGCGGGACGGATCTCTCTTCACCACAACTGCCCATCTCACGGTCAGATTTCTCATCACTCCAGAACAAGACACCAAGATACTGAAACACCTTCAGCAGAGAACCATGGCCTCAGATTTGGAGGTGCTGACTCTCATCTCTCATCATCTCATGCCAGCTGCTCCAGTGCTGTTGGAGGTCAGCACTGGAGCGGCAGTTCTCCTCTTGAATTTTGAATTAAAGGTTCAGCGTGTATTATTTAGTGATATCTCTTTCAATAAATGGAATATAATAGTCTTTACTATGTTTTTTTTATGAAACTAAATGCTCGTTTCTCAAAGATTAGCTTAGAATGAGCCATTTGTATGCCTAGAGGGGGCGGGTCCTATTCCTTTGGGGCCACCATGTTTGGCTGTCATGTTCGTACGGTAGCCTGGAACGCTCAAACTGAACACTGGCTTTGAAGAGGACTTTTCAGGTTCTTAGGTTGAAGCAGCAGAAAGACGGAGATGAAGAAACGCTTTGCCTCCTTCACCACTAGATGTCTCTAAATTTTACACACTGCACCTTTAAAACAAACATTAATGAATTATTCCTCTCGCAGCGTCAAAGAAAGAGAAAACTTGTGGATCCATCCCTTCATCTGGATCTAATCTTGCCCGTCCAGAGTATAATGGATGGACAGGAGGGATGGGCGAGTAGGATCCCCCCGGTCAGGTGTTTTCTAGTAGCGTGTGTCAGGTGGGCGTCCGGAGACACGGAGACTGAGCGCACCTTGACATTTATGAATTCACCGTAAAGAGTTGGTGTGGGAGCCGAGGAAGAGGCAATAAAAAACTTTTCTCTTAAGGAGTAGAGAGTCATGGGCGGGCTCTGATGGTAATGTTAAGATGATATTCCTGTGGAACCTTCCTTGCCTCTTGTGTCGGCTATTGGGTTCTAATCTCTGATTCAGATCAAACCTGTTCTTGAATCCAGCGGCAGAGAGGTTGTAAAGTTTAGAGGCAGGAACAGAAGGTGGTATAAATCATCACGGGCCACATTAGGAGCATTTTCACAGAGAAGCCGGAGAGGAACCGCAACATAAAACGAATGCTCGTCTGACACTTAACAAACGGAAAGGTCCGGGTCAACAAGGCAGCGTCTAAATCAACTGGGACCTATTTTCCTGGTTCTACGAAGGAATCTGGCTAGAGCATTCTGAGCCGACTGATTCATCTTCGTCTTCTTTTCCTCTCTCAATCTGTTTCTCCAGGTCTCTCCGCCTCAGCCTCCCTGGTCTCTCTGGCCTGGATGATTGCCTCCTACCAGAAGGTTCTGCGGGACTCCCGCGATGACAAGCTGCCCATGTCCTACAAGGCCGTCATCACCCAGATGCTCTGGCACTTCTTCACCATCGGGGCGAGGACCGTGGCCTTTGCCCTCTTTGCATCCGTCTTCCAGCTCTACTTCGGGATCTTCATCGTCAGTCACTGGTGCGCCACACGTGACCCGATGCAGAGTCTGGGCTCAGTTCTGTTAGCATTTGACCCATTTTTTTTAGTCTTCAGATTGTTTAGGAGGAGACTCTAGATCCTTTATTCTAGTGACGAGGAGAAGCGTTGTTATAAAGAGAGAGGGTCTAATACTTTTTCACACTGGGGATTACTGTTCGATAATATGTTTTCCTAAAATTCAAGACTTATGTTTTGTGTTCAATCAGGTTGTCTTACACTAAACGGAGTAGTTAAAGATCTGACAGCGGTATAACAGCATGTCCTCTAAAATACTCCAAATGTCTTAAAGTAAACAGCGTTTCTCAGTGAACATTTTAAATACATCCTCTGCTACAATGAGACATTTAATCAGCTCATTACCTGCATCGAGTTCCAGCAATAGTGTTAAAACAAAAACAACTCTCTTTTGCACTTCCTTGTCACGTTCATTCCCTGAGGGAGGATCTTCAGTCAAAGCCAATTTAAACGTTTCCTCTCTGATTCATTGTGATTATTCAGACGTAGATGTCAGAGCTGGCGCTGAATGGATGCCGTTCTCCCTGGGCTCCGACTCAATATTCATTTTTCAACAGCGTGTTGTGAATTAAACTCTCATCCTTTTGTGCTAAGATTATTGATTCTAATTAATTAATTAATTAATTAATTACTGATTCTCCCAGTTTACAGATGTTATTCCTCCAAACTAATTTAACTGTGATTTTGGAGTGGCCCTCAAAGGGAACACAGTGGCAGTACTCAATCTAAATTTGTGTCTAAGATAAAGTTTGAGCTAAATTTAACCTCAACTTAATGTTAGTAAGATTATTCTATTCAGGTTTATCCCACATGAAAAAGAGAATTCTATGTCTCCTTATCAGATTTTGGAGAATTCATCGTCACCGTTTACGATTCCTCCTCTTGGATTTTCTGAGAACCTCGGCCTTTGGACCAAAATCTTTGACCAATGTTACAATTCTTGTATACAACTATCAGCCATAACATTATAACCACTGATGGTCGAAGTCAGAATAACATTATTTAGCCTGTTACCAAGGGACTTGTCAGTAAAGCAAAGTTTTGTAAAATAGGGTTCAAGAGGGTAACGTTTTGAAAATGCTACCATTTTTTTATGGAAAGTTCTTAAAATTGGTGACATCACCACTCGCCCGCTTTGTGCATGATTTTCATGATTTCAGTAGTTCAATAGACACATGTAGACAGAACCGAAGCATGAGCAAAAACATGGAACGACTTTGTTTTGTTTTTTTCTCTTTACTTCCTGGTCGGTCTTCCTTTGTGGTGTTGGTGTTGAAAAGTTACGTTGCCAATTACGGGCCTTACATACAACAGCTTTTTATTTTTAATTTATGCATATCCGTGTGTGCGAGGATAATTTGCACAACAATTTTTGTCTGAATGCAGGACTTAGGTTAATTAACCAGACTAACCTGACTCAAGTTAATAAACTGAAAGGGTGCCCATGGAGACCTTTTGGCTTTTTTCAAAATATCTGTGACCTGAACAAATTTCCCTCTATCCTATCTTGCAATGTCGATGGAATTGAAAAAGGGATGCAATGTCCATTCCCAGATCCATCTCTAACTTAGTCCAAACTTCCTTGGCTGAAATTTTACTCCTACACAAAGTTTAGTCAAAATCCATCAAAAACTTGTTGTGACATCTTGTGGAAAAACAACCAAACATGGGTGATCACATATCCAACTGTCGTCAGTGGTCGTAATGATCTATTTGTCGTTCTATGACCTTTCTGAGGTGTTGTCATAGTTCTAAAAGGAGGGTCGAACTCTCTGTTAAGTCCTTCTGACGTTGCGGTACTGTACTGTTACTAATGACCCTATTTATTGGCTTTCAGGTGTGTCATGACCTTTTGGATCATCCAAGGTGAAACCGACTTCTGCATGTCTAAATGGGAGGAAATCATCTACAACATGGTAGTGGGCATCATCTACATATTCTGCTGGTTCAACGTCAAAGAGGGCCCTAGCCGCTTCCGTATGACCGTCTACTACTCTGTAACGCTGGCTGAGAATGTGGCACTGACAGCTGCCTGGTACACCTACCGCGGCCCGCACACCTCCGACTCCTACGCCCTGGTGGTGGTGTGCCTGGTGGCCTGCAGCTTCGCCCTGGGAACCTTCTTCATGTTGGTTTACTACTGCTGGCTGCACCCTGATGGGCCTGTTCTGGGCTCAAATTGGGGAGCATGTGTGGATGAGGGCGTGGTGGGTGCAGGAGGAGTCGCCGGAGTGATTGATGCTTGTCTCACACCATCCCAAGGGTCCCAAACGGACATGGTCATTACCAGTCCTCCGAGGACTCTCCCCAGGACTAAAGACACAGGAGAGCCGGTTCCAGGGGAACGGGAGAAGGACAGGGAAAGTTGCCTGCCTGTATTCCAAGTACGTCCTTCCCCCTCCTCCTCTCCCGCACTCCTTCACAGGACCTCCTCCTCATCTCGTGCCCAGGAGGGCCCAGTGATTCGGATTGACCTCCCAAGAAAGCGATATCCAGCCTGGGATGCGCATTTCATTGATCGGCGCCTCCGCAAGACCATTCTGCTTCTGGAGACCACATCCGCCATCAGCCCCAGGATACACTACAGAAGTAGCATGATGGGCAGCAAAGAGGTATTGGAATACGAGACAACTGTCTAAAACTTAAAAGCACAGTCTTGAAACAAGGCTCAACCTGAGACTAGTTCTCATACCGGGACTACCTACGCCAGGAGAAGCATGGAAAGGAGACACAGAGGTTTACTCTTTTTAAGAAAAGAGGCTGTCAACATTTGATTGGAAAGAGCAGAGGGGACCAAGGCTCTCCGGTTAGTGTGCAGTCTGGGAGAACATAGCATGAATGAGCTGTGGGGAGAAAATCAAGTTGTACTGAACTGGGATAATCTTTGCCTTTTCTGAAAGCTTGACGATGAGGACTTAAAGCTCTCATCGTGGGACCAAGGAATGTTGCATTTGGTTTCATCCTGAATAAGGAGCAAAAGCAATGAAGTTGCAGAGTTTGAGATGATTAAAAAAAAAAAAACGTACGCTGCATGACCCCCCGGCTTGGACCCTGGAGACTCAAACCGAGAATACCGGTTGCTAGAGTTTGCACAGGACATGCGATCACTTTGGTCAGATAGAAATTTAAGACACTGAAAGAAAATACGTATTAAATATTTCCTCTTTGATTGGCAAGTCAAAAGACATCTGGAATTTAAGACAAACTGGATATAGTTTAAAAGTGGTGTCCAGTTCTGTTTAGGAACTTAGGTTATATATAATGTGTTAGATGTGTTTTGGACAGGTGAGTATATTTTAGTACATATTTCAGTGAGGTGTGATACAACTGTAGAATGAAATATACTGCAAATGCGAATGAAACAATGTACAAAGTACATATCCTACATGTCAACTACATTCAGGGCAGTTTTAAACAAGATGTCTTCTCAACTCCATATCACTGGGTATGCTTCATATTGTTTGAAATCTATTGACTTTTCAGGGTGTATATTTGACATTTTTATACCATAACTCAGCTACCTACTGAGTCTTTGGATGCAGAAAACAGGTTGCTATCACAACATTTTGGCCCAAGCCATTATCAGGATGTCCATTGGTGACCACAGTTAGCTGATGAGTCACATTAAGAAAATACCAACCTGTGGGTGTCTTTTGATGAAAAAGTTAGTTCTGGAGTCTTTCTTGCTCAAATGAGGAATATCCAGAAGATGTTACAGAGATCATTTTTTTCTGACGTGATTTGGAAGAGTTTTGGTTCACTGGGAAGGCTTCCAAGAGGTTGCATGTCCGGTACAAACTTTGGTAACGGTCCAAAAATCGTGTCCAGTCCTGTCCGGCATATCCGACACTACATTTCTCTTTTGACACAACGGCCCGAGTCCTTGGCCTCTTTCATGTCACTCACAAAGTTTGTGGAAAGTCCAAGGATCCTGTCCAATGTGTCAAGTGATAAAAATGAGACTACCATGTTTTATGAATTGTTGGCCTGATACACAAGACGTAACAGTCACCCATCCATATGTACAATGGCAGCCGCCTAGCAGAAGTCATATTTTTTAAATCCTTGAGGTAATGACCAGCCTGAGACATGAGAACTGATCTGGTCTGGGTGTAAGGATGTAAAGTAGAAGACTTCTGCGGTGGCCGAAACCATAGGACATACTGTAACACCCCACAAACAGACTTGTGATGTACAGTCCAATCAATACAGATGTCAGATATAAGCTATTACTGTAGTTTGGTGATGAATGAATTTACTCAGAAGAGTCTAAATGTTGTCCCATTTTCTTGGAATATAAACCACGTAGGGCACCAAGAGCATTATACAATGAAAACATTTTCCAGTGTTTGGAAAGAACCACAAAGTGATGGAAATATCTTTTACAATATGGGAAGAGTTGTGAAAGCACATCAAGCATTCATAAATGCAAAGCAAAAGCAAATTGATTGCAAAATCTCGGAACTGCAAAGCACCCTGGTTAGTTAGAATAGCTGCTATTGGTGAACATGTTTACAAAGTGAAACCGTGTACCGCAGAGACTTTTGATTCCAAGTAGATATTCAGGTTTGGACTGATGAGTAACATAATCAGTAGAGAAAATGAAATGGTTGGAACTGATGAGAAATTCTTTTTGCTGCTTTCAATCGGTTGCGTTGTTGCCCCGAAGCAACAAGCTGAGCCGATGAATAACTGAATTCAGAGATCAAATATCCAAAGGAGGGAACAAGTGTTTCTATCAATTAGGAGCAGCTCAATGCTGAGAAAGTCAAACTTGGTCAGCAACTTAACCCGAAGAGTAAAAAATTGGAAGCCCTCCGTCACAGAACAGAAGAGATTTTCTTCAACAGCTTGTCTTTGGAGATCTTTTCAAAGACTTTCCTTTTAGAACCTGTTGCGCATTAAGGTCGGTTTGAAGTGAGACCTCTTTAAATCCAAGAGACGTTTAGATCAGTGTTTTGATTGATTTAGATTAAGGCCGCAGAGGATTTATAGCAAGAGAACTTCTTTGAAAATATTGCCTATGTTATCCTGATTCATCCCAAAGATGAAGCATGCTCGTCTGCGTTTGATTGAAGATGAATCTAAAGTACAGCATAGACATCCCACTGAGCAGACAACACTTTTGGACGCACAAAACAGGGTGATACCACATTCGATGGGCCAGGCCATGATCTGGATGTCAATAGTAGAGAAAAGATGCTCGGATGATCCAACAACTGGCCGTCTCTCTGCAAACACATTTAAAAGCGACCATAAATTGACAGCTATTCAAGACCTAGACTTAATTATCCAACTTATTCCGGCTCAACTGAGGACCCCCTAAAGAACCTACCAGACGTCCAGGAATCACAAATTTCTGATGTCTTTGACGACTTTGTGCTCATTGGGATGTAGTCAAGAGTTTTACGATACGACCCAACTAACATTTGGAATAAATGGATTACAAATTTGTGGTTGACTGATATGAGCACAAAAAGGAATCACTAACGCACAAGCAGGAAAACATAGGTGTCAACTTTTGGCACTTCCTGTACTCTTAAAAAGACGGTCTACATTGTCACCTTTAACATCAAACGGTTTGTATTGTAGAGATTGAGAATATCTCACAACTGTTTACATCCAGAAACTCGTTGCACATGGGCGAACCCAGTGCTGTGTTACAGAAATCTACTAACTTACAGATCTTAACTGTTTGGTCATAACTATCTTTTTGCTTGAGTTTTATAAATTTTTATATAAAATGATCAAGGAGCATTTTTTAACGTTACCTTAAAATGAGTTTTTGCATCTACAAATGGAGTGGGTCACTGAAAGAAGATGAAGAAATACTTCACCTCTGAGTCACAACAAAGAAAAAGACCATTTTTTGCCGGCTAACGATTTTGATAATAATTATTTAGCGCAAAAAAAACCCATAAAAGAGTAAAACCTTGGGATAAAGAAGAAAAAGAAAAAAGTCCCAACTCTTGAAACCTTGAGATCTTGCCCGTTCCCATTGACAAAGTTTTCGAGAAGTGAGGGCCCCCATCCCTGCAGTTACTGCCAACAAACAACTAATAATAATGTTTTTTATTTTACATGAAAGCTCTGACCTTCAGTTTTGAAGAATAACCAACTGAATACAGGTTCTGTAGCATCAACAGTACATCAACAGTTACACACTCTTTTGACTAATCAAGATTAGAATTGCAACATTGGTTTCCGTTAGCAAATGTAAAATATATTGGATTGAGCATTTTGGATTTTCCAGCCTGAGATAGGGGATTCCTTTCTTCTGCTGATTGAGGGAATTTAGGAAAAACGTATCTCACACTGTCCGAATCTTAAGACTTACGATAGAACATTTCTGTAACACCTCTGGTCCTGTCTCCAGTGCCGTTCTCTGGACCGTAGGTAAAATACTGCAGATTGGAGCAATGCATTATTGTCTTTCTTTAGTCAGGACATTGTGCTAACTCTAATCGTTTCGTCTAGCTTCCATCTTCAGGTACAACTAAACGTGTGTGTTGTCATCCAGTCTGGATTAATTATCATCTTTATGGACTTTTTTTCTACTGGATGGGTAAAGAAATTCACTATGAGAAGTTGGTGTTGACCAGCGATTAGCTAATGCCAGGTTTAGACGACACGATTGTGGTAAATCTTTACAGAATCTGGTCGTTGATGAAATTCAGCAACGCCATCAGTCCTGAATATGGAGGAAAACGACCAAGGCTGAGTTCTTGACGTTCGCACAGCAATGTGTCGCACCAGTCAGTAAAGTCTATGATGTCAAAATCTTTTTCAAACCGCGCCAGATCTGTTCTGAAGTTGACCAAAAGAATGGCACGGAGGCGAGTGGACACTGGTGTCACTGGTGCTGGGTGGAACATCGATAAAAAAGAGAGGCTTGTTGAAATGTGGCAATTATACTCAAGTGTTGGAAATATTTTTTTGAGGAAAACCCCTTGAGGTGTAACATCTTGTTTTCAAGCGGGTCCAATAACACCAAGATAATGAAACAATTAAAATCCAACGAAAAACAAACACACATACTAACGATCAGACAAATATGCAAACGGGAAATAGACAATAGCCATACAAATCTGAAGGTCATACTCTGAAGGTCTTTTCAATCAAAGACAATAGAGTATTAATGTCAATGATACTTTTGCAAAGTAAAGTCGTAAAACATGATTAATTGAAGACTTCTCCTCAAAATCTGTTTGAAGGACAGATGGCTTGCTTGGATCGGTGCCAGTTTTCCAGTCAAGACATGACGAGAATTGAAGGCACCGTTCTTGGTCATATCTGTCAAGGCGAATCTTGAAAGCCCAACGCGGACTAGAAACATTTTGTGCAGTCTCAACCCAGCATATCGGCTACAACTGCTAATGTTAGCATTCAACCACTTTCTAGCTAACATTATTGCTTCATAGAGCTCTACGTTATGAGGATCAAATTTATTCTGAAATGTTTACACGTATCTTAGAACAAACAATCAGAAACCCAACTTTCAAAACCGGAACCGTTCCGAACACGATAAATCGTCTGTCTTACCTGAACTTGTGGATGTTGGTACGGTGGGGACCGTCAATGGTGCTGAAAACGACTCTACGTCATGTTGAACATGATCGGCCTATGTACAGAAAACACGTCGACCACCTGATCATGGCCGTATTTCCTGGCATTCTGGGTAATGAACCAGTCCTTTCGTCGTTGAGGTAAAATAAAAGTGGTGCGCTAAATATATATCTATATATATTAAATGAACTTGAATCAATCGTGAAAAAGTACAGTGAGTTTAAAAAGCTCACATCATCTTTTATTAATTGAAGTATTTATGTTGATTTATTTTTGTATTTGTTTTCTATCTATTGTTTACTCACTTAGTGGCCATGTCTTTGGTATGACTCTTAAATACGATGTAAAAACTGAAAATAAGAATTTTTTTTTTAAAAACTCATTCTATATATCTGTATATAACAGCGTGGCGCTATACTAGGACGTGTGTGTGTGTGTGTGTGTGTGTGTGTGTGTGTGTGTGTGTGAGTATGTGTGTTTTGGTTTGTATGTGTCGTATGTACAGTATGTATGTTTTTTGTTTGTTTGTTTGTTTTTGATAATGCTGCTTAAACATCCTCTGAGTGAACGAGCAGAGAAATAAACCACTGGTGAAAAATATCTATGATGATGCTGTTAAAAAAAAGAAAACAACAAGCTGTGCTGATAACTGTAGATGGGAACAATGCTGTAGTAAACTTGGCTGAACGGCCGTCCAAAATAAACTGCTGTGCCCGTGTGTTCTGTCTGAACTTTGTGCTCAGATGATGTTCTGATGAAACCCTTTTAAGGTGCTTTACTTTGAGCGTCCAGTTGAGATCTTGGGAGGGTTGGATTGTTTCTTCTTTTGCCATTTGAGAATCGCTTGAAATGGGATTTAAAGTCCAGTCGAGTCAGACTGAACGGCATCAAAAGCCGACTGGAGAAGAGCAAATTCAAGGCTTTGAACAACTTAAGGTGATGAAGAATAGATAAGTGTATAGATAGATTGATGGATGGAGGGATGGATGGATGGATGGATGGATGGATGGATAGATAGATAGATAGATAGATAGATAGATAGATAGATAGATAGATAGATAGATAGATAGATAGATAGATAGATAGATAGATAGATAGATAGATAGATAGATATTATTTTGGGGATTTATATATATATAAACACACGTACACCTCCATAAACACATACAGATACACCTACTCCAAAAATTATAATTAGCATAATAGCATAAAGGACAATTTGATAAGTTATCACAAAGATTTATCAGACATGGTGCTAAAATGTAGAACGGTGAGAAAAGGTTTGCCCAGAGGTTCCACACCAGTGGTCCCATAGTATATATATAGTATATATATATATCCCATAGTATATATATAGTATATATATATATATATATATATATATATATACTATATATACACTATATTATAAAGACTATCCAGCAAAGATGCTCCATTATGTCATTTACTACATTCACAGAAGCGGTTATTGCGCTGTGTCATTTTCTTAAAGCCAACAGATTCTCTGTTAAAATCCATTTGCATATAAAAATATGAAAATAAATAGAAAAGTTCACAAACAAGTTTTTCAAGGACTTTTGCAAAGACACATAATTTAGAGATTAGCCTTTAATTATTCTCTCCTCCTTCAGCAAAGGGAGAAGATGGGCAGCCTTCCATACATTTTGGAATGCCATTGTTGGAGAAAATAATGATAAAAAGATACATCAGAGCTTCTGCTTTATAATTCTCTATATGTAGAAAAATACCCTAGTTTGGACCTACAGTAAATCCAGACTTTCAGGTGTGAAAGCCGAACCTCATAGCTCCGGTTGAAGAACATTTGAAAACCTCTGATTGGTGCTGTTCTCGCCCCATTTGGTTAAAGATTCATTATGAGGACTTTCTAGGTTTAAAGTGGAGGGGGCGGAGCCAAAACCCATGCCGGAGCTCCACCAACCCTCTTCCTCCGGAATCTTCCCACCTTCCCTCTTTCTTCCTCTCAGCTCATTTCCTTGTGAGGCAACAACAAGAACCAACATCGTTTTATCTCTCAGTCTCCCTGGAATCCCAACATCCTGAGGGGCAGTTGTTTGTTTGGTCTCCGGAGGCGCCGGTGTCCAAAAAACAAACAGGGATGCTCCTCTCGCTTGCTTTCTTCCTTTTGAATTTGGTTTTCATTCTGGTCCTCTTCCTCATCTGATTCACTTCTCAACAATTCACAATCTTCCTTTTTTTCTAGTCCTCCATGTGCTTTTAACCCTTTATTCTTGCATGCTATCCTTCTGTTTTATCATCTCTTCTACTCTCATTCCCTTCTTTCTTTATCCATCCATCCATATTTTCTCTCCTTCCTGTTTCTCTTTCTTCCATTTTTCCATGCCACTTGATTTCCTTTCAATGTTCAAGCTAGTTCAGGTAACTTAGGAACCAGAGCCATGTCATCACGTCACTAAGACACTAGAGCCACATATTTAAAGGCAGAGGAAAAAGAGCCACATTCTTACATCACAGAGGAACTGGAGCTGGAATTTTATTTTTATAGCCTATAATCACAAATCACTGTCTGCCTTGATGGGCTTTAAAGTCTATACATGATGCAACATCCTCTGTCCTTAGACCCCCGGTCTGGGTCAGGAACAACTCCCCAAAAAAGCCTTTATCAGGGGAAAAAAAGGGAAGAAACCTTCACAGAGACAAAGAAGAGAGGGATCCCTCTCTCTTCCAGGACAGACAGACCTGCTCTAGATGTAATAATGTATTGATGTATTCATTTTATGCTTTTATTTGGCTATTCCTGAGCATGAGCGTTCACTTTGCCAGATAAATAGTTCTTCAAATGAGATATAAAGGCTTCCAGGAGAAATATGAACGTCTATCACCTCACAACAAGGTGGAAAAATAATTAGCAGTTAGTTCGTTAGCTTAATGCTAACATGGGATAGGATTTACCATATTCATGCTATCGAAATTAGCATTGACGGCGCGACCATAAACAAACAATAAACAAGGATGTACAAATAAATTATTTCACTTTATAAACATTTGTCCGTTAATGTTGGGAGAGTTTGTTAATGATTCGCTGGTCTGAATATTCTTTTAATGATAAATAGAGGAGAACTACGTAGCCCCTGAAGTTCCTTAAGAAAATAATATATTATAATAATTATAATATATATATATATATATATATATATAATATATTGTGGTCATAGGTTGTTATCTTGTGCACATAAAATAAAATACAGTTAATCAATATGGCCCCCGTATACCCAGAGCCTCTAATAGTAATTTATTAACAGTAATTTATTTTGAAATATGAAATGGAGTAAGTGTTACATATTTATTTTGAGTGTTTATTCATTCATAATGGAAATATATTTTGATACGTAAATATTTCTTTTCTTTTTTTTTTTTATTCATTCATGTTGAAATAAGATTTTTAGAGTGAGCAGTCGTTTGCAAATGGGAATTTATTCTAATTTGTAAATAGTTATTCATGTTGAACTAAGATAGAAGATGGTCATTCATTTGTGATAAATGGCGTTTATATCAAACTTTTACTTGACTAGTTTATGACTGAACCCATCCGTCACACGCTGTGCTGCGCCGCCCGCCACCGTAAGAAAAACCTCAGCCTTTGGGAAACGCTGGATAATCAATGCTCGACGGCTTTCTGATGCACCATGGGAAGGCTCAGGCTCAGTCTTCCAGATTCATGCCAGGCGAGGTTTGAGGACCCATGGAGGGCTGTCTTGGACCACGTGGGTTTTCCCAGTGAGGATCACCGCCAATGGTTCAAGGCAAGTGCTGGAGGAGCTGGTGTTGGAGGGAGTTTGTGGAGGGTCTCCAGGCCAGGACAGCAGAGTTGGTATGGAGTCATCGCCCTGTAGGAGGATCACATCTCCAGCTCAGGGGCCATGCTCCGGAGAAGCAACCACCGGGATCTGCCCGCCTCACACCGGCAACCCAGAAGAGAACCACATGGACAACCCAGCAATAAACCCCCGCTCATCCATCGCCTCCACCACCCTCTAACCCAACTCAGCTACTTCAGGCTGTTCCTGATCCATAGGGAATTTCTACCTTTGAACACAAATTCCCACAAATCTCATACGGCACCATGTCGGAACTCACCCAGGGGTGGTGGTACTTTCACGTCTCTATCAGTTACCCGAATACAACAGAGAAATGTTTCCGGGGAGATTAAAGGCCACGCTGGAGTCAGGAGTAATAGAAGAATCCAACAGCGCCAGGTGTAGCCCCATAGTTCTACTGAGCCACAGGGACGGGTCCATTAGTTCTGTGTGTACTGTCGCAATTTGAAAGACGTGTCACAGTTTGATGCCGACCCAATGCCCGTGGTCAATGAGCTCCTGGTTCAACAATGGATTGAACCAAGGGCTATTGGCGGATTCCCATTTCACAGAGGAAAAAAGGGCCTTCGGCAGTCCGTATGGTTTTTGCTCTTCATCAAGCTTCAGTTCGGGTCGTTTGGTGATCCAGCCACCTTCAGAGACCTCATTGACCGGGTACTACATCCATCAGTAGGTGACTGGGCTCACTGCCAATCCAAGGATTGGACAGGGGGAGGTCCGGTATCTGGGGTACCACTTGGGTTGCTGGCATGTGTGCCCCCAGGTAGATATGACAGCAGCTCAGGATCCAATACAAAAAAGGAGGAGAGACGTTTTTGGGACTGGCTGGTTATTACAGGCAGTCCATCCCCAACTTTGCGAGTCCCACCGGCCCCCAAACTGACCTCATCCGATGAACTGATCCATTCAGGCTCTGCTCTCACTGCAGAAGGAGGCTGGAACAAAGAAGCACAGACAAACACACGTCCGCAAAGTGTGGAAAAGAAATGCAATTTAATCCTGTTTCTGTAAAATAAAGATTTAAGACTGTAAGAGAGACCCAAGCGGTTTGTGTTGAAGGGTACCCAAGGTAGCAGCAAGGTTTCCTAAAGGCCCCTAACCTGCAAACTTCATGGCCACCCCAAATATCCTGGTTTAGGTCCCCCCCTGCCTCCACCTTCATCCTGCAGTCTGATTCTCCTCTCTTCTTACATCAGACCTCCTTTTTCATGTGTGATTTTGGAGCGTGGGGTCTTCTAAGGAGGCTGCTCCTTTGATACCGCTGCTGCACTCAAACACACACACACAAACACACACACACACATCCGCATACACAAATATATGCTGTCAGGAATAGAAATTTGATGCAGCACCAGAACGTATCCAGCTCTGACATGCGTTTGAAGTTCACACATGCATGAAAGCGTGCGTTTGTGTGTGTGTGTGTGTGTGTGTTTGTTTGTCCGGTGTGTGTGTGCGTGTGTGTGTGTGTGCTTGTGTATGCATTTGTATGTGTGTATGTGTGTGTGTGTGCGTGTGCGTGTGTGAGTGTGTGTGTCTGTCTGTGTTTATGCGTTTGTGTGTCTGTGTGTGTGTGTGTGTTTGTTTGTCCGGTGTGTGCGTGTGTGTGTGTGTGTGTGTGTGCTTGTGTATGCGTGTGTATGCGTACGTGTGCGTGTTTGTGTGTGTGTGTGTGTATGTGTGTGTGTGTGTATGTATGCGTGCGTGCGTGCGTGTGTGTGTGTGTTTGTGTGTGTGTGGGCGTGTGTGTGTGTGCGTGTGTACTGTGAACTTCAAAGAGGGCCAATCATCAACAGGAGGGTACATTTGAATAATAAGGGATATTAATGGATATTAATGGATATAAAATGTATGTAGACCACACTATATTAATTTAAAGGACCAGTTTACCCAAAAATGTTAATTCTGTTTATATGTTGATGCCCCCATAGCAACTGAGAGTTTGCCAAAGGTTGTTAGTCTGCAGAACACAGCAGAGCCAAACCAAGCAGCACACACTGCTCAGCCCTAACATTAATGGAAGAAGTCTGAGTAACACTGATTGTCTCATTACAACAGCAACAGTCTGAGCGACTTCAGCAAGGACCAAATTTATGTTATTTTTAGATGACTAGGGTCAGAACATCTCCACAGCTCCAGGTCTTGTTGGATGTTCCTGGTCCGCGTTGATAAGTAAATACAAAAGGAATCTATGAAAGGACAACTGGTGATCCAGGGAAAGAGTCATGGGCCCCCAAAGCTAATTGATATATGTGGAAGAGTCGTCTGATGCCACAGAGGAGCTACGGTAGCACAAATATCTGAAAGTTAGTTCTGATAGAAGAGGTGTCAGAACACAGTACTAGGCTGGTGGTGATAATGTTATGGCCAAAGAGTTGATCAGAAATCTAAAATTCTGTCAATATCCGCTCTATCTTGTCTATCATCTAGAGTCTGCCCAAGCAGTTAACAATTTATTCACAAGCACTTAAATTGAAAAAAAAAAGATTTAATTGTGTTTATTTAACTTTTCATTGTGAGTGGAAAATATTTTTTTTGTGAATATCTTTTTAAAAAGAAGCAAGAAACCAAGAAATCTATCAGACAGAAAAAGCCGATCTACAGTATCAGTAAGTTTGATGTTCTAAAGATTGATATTATTTAGTCTTGAATAGTTCTTCAGTCTGTGATAAAAGTTAAACAGTAAAAATAAAATATATAATGTTTTAATTTAGTTGGATGTTAGTGTTGATGAAAATCTCTGAGAACTTTTTGATTGATTGTCACTTTGACACAGTAAAGCCTTTTGTCTGAGATTTCTACAGCTCAGAAAGAACGAGCGAGAGAGAGAAGAGAGAAACTCTGCCAAATGCCCCATTTGTCTCTGGTTGCCAAGGTAACTGGCCGGCCGTTAAGCCTCTGGCCAACATTGGAGCGGCGGTGCTTTTCCTGACAATAGGTGTGAGATGTGATGGAGGGAGGAATCTGAGCTTTTATTTAAGTCTAAAGTAAAGGATAGTAGCAGAAGTGCTGGTTCCAGCTGGACTGGACCACCCGGTACCGGATCACTACCAGTCACATCATCACTTCAATGGACATTCTTCAGAAGCAGGAAGTTGGCGCCAAAGTCTCATTGGTAGCACAAAACAGAATTTCAGGACTTTCAGAGTATCAATCAAGAATAAATTAAATTGTTATACTTTCATAAGAACACTTTTTCTTTCATAGATGGTTTTATAGCGGGCTTAAAGGTCATCTTGTGACCCCTGCGTTTGTCCCAGAGAACATGACATTCACAATATTCAATCCTGCTCGTTCTTTTGACTCATTTCAAAATGTGCCTCCCTTGACCCAGAGTGTCCCAAGCCCGGATAAATGTGGAGCGTTGCATCAGGAAGATGATCCAGCGTAAAAACCAACCTGAAAGAGCCAGAAGAAGAAAAAGAAGAAGAAGAAAAAGAGGAAGAAGAGGAAGAAGAACAAGCAGACCCTTGTATAAAACATGTTAATCTTTCTCAACTGAAAGTGTTAAGACAAAAGCAGGTCCAGTTCCATTTCCACGGTCCTGTCCGTGCATGTGCCGACATGCTGCCACTTTCGTCTGGTCAGAAGCTTGATGGATTGGTTGTAAGCACTGTCACCTCACAGAAAGAAGGTTCCGGGTTCCAATCCCAACCTTTTTGTCTGGACTTTGTATGTTCTTCTTCCCGCTGTCCATAAAACTAATACTGAGAAACACTGCATTTAACGGCAGATTTGAATTGGCCACAGTTCTAGAATTTTATAAAACATGAGGTTTACGTCACAGTCGAAGGTTGTCGTATGTGCGAGTAGCTCCCTCTAGTGGACGGAGGTGTTATTTTGCAGCCAAAATCCCCATTTGGGTTAAAAAATGTTGCCACATTTTGGGAACATCCAACTGTGGGCTGTGTGCCAAATGGAGAATTCTCCTGGTCCCGTCCCACAAAACTGTGGAGACTAAGATGGACTTTGTGGTATTTCTGTCAGATCTAATTCAGGATTTGTCAAAGAGTTTCGGAGCAAATTCTCTGATTGTTTTGTGTCATGTGTTTACGCTAATATAAAGATGTTAGCGGCATCTTTTTATAAAAATGAAATCAGGCGAGGATAGAAACATTGATATTTTATGTGTTTAATCACTGATTACCCACACATAGTAAAAGCTACAATTTTACTGACACTGAAAATAAATAATTTTATTTACCTTTCCATGGAAACCAAGGTCATGCACATACCTGATAGTTGAGAAGCTAAAATTAACGTTTGGTAGGTAACTAAGTCGAAGTTTGACTCAATATAATCGGTGAGCAGAAACAAGTTAAAGCCTCTGGTACTCCGATACTCCAACATTTCACATTTAGCAACACAGCACCTCTCTCCTACCTGCAGTTTTAATGCTTGTGTTTGTTGTGTTATTATTCTTGTGGGAGGGAAGGTTATAATGGGAAACAGTCCATTTTGATGATTCTGCTTCAGCCTGGATTGTATTTATAGCTGACATAACATTGTAACCACCTGCTTAATATTCTGCAGAACCCCCAGTTCGCTGCTGAAACATTCAAGGGCTCCACCAAAACTCTGAAGATGTGCTTTTGTATCTGGCTCCACGCCATTCCTTAAAGTCCTGGAAGTTGGACTTCCTGGATCAGTTTTGTTTGACTTGCATCCTTATATAACCCACAATGAAAACCTCACCAGTCGGTGGTTATAATGTTATGGCTGTACAGCTCTTTTCTGCCTCAATGCTGAGCAAAAACATGTTCTCATCCCTCTCCTCCTCGTTCCTCCTCCACCAGTCTTCATCCTGTCACTGCCTCCCTGTGGACAAACGGACTCACTGCAGCTGCTGTGGAACTCGTCGCTGACGTCACTGACTGAGACGGGGACGTGAATATTTCTACCTAGAGATGATATTTTTCGGCTTATAGAACGTTACAGCAGCAGTTCTGCACCTTGAGTTATTCTCAACACTTTTTAAAGGAGCAGTTCGCATAAAACGGGGCTTCAGTCGTTATCTATTCATCGTCATTCATTCATTATCTGTGACAACTCCATCCTGATCAGCGGACATCGGGCACACCCTAAATTATTTTCCATTTCCATTTCATCCTACCAACACATAAAGAATAGACAAACAACCATTCGTACTCTCATTCCAAGCCACGGCCAATCTACAGTCACCAACTCTCCTATATTCCTGTTTTTGGATCAAGGGAGGAAACTACGGTATCCGAAGGGAATCCAGGGAAACGCGGGGACAACGCGTAAACTCTGCACAGGAAGGCCAGGCAGACGCATGGAACCCAGAACCGCCTTTCCGTGAGGCAACTGTCCGACCCACGGGCTCCCCCTCTTGATCCTCATGCGGATGGGAACTCCGTTGAAGTTTCATAGTCCACAAGTGACATCTGAGGGCAGGGCTGCAACATTCTCATGAACTAGCGGCCCCCAACTACGACCGGGCCACGGACCGGCACCGGGCCACAAAACATGTGCTACCTGGTTGCATTCAGAGTCAAACTGGAACTTTGGAAACAGCAAGTGGATTTAAGGAAATTGAGGCTAGACTGCCTTATCCTAGATGGTGGACAACAAAATTCAAATGTTTCTTTGTGACCACAGATGACCCAAGAACTACAACATATCTGTGACCCGTTTGTGAAAAAACTCCTGCAATCGTTCACCGCAGCGCCGGAAAAAGATCATCTCCCATGCAGTAATCGGAGTGTTGAAATCTCAGGGCCAAACAAAGTCTCATTTCCACATATTCATAATCCAACTCTGCAGTTCAGTCAAACTTACTGAAACAAGCATCAATCAATCAATTACAATGAAACAACAATACATGTGTTACAAAACTTTTGTTTCGTAACAGCCCAGTTTGTTGCCAGCACTGAAATAGTACGTTTATCTAGGTGATTAGCTAGTCGCTAGCTAGTAGTCTGTGTTAGCCAGCTAATCATTAGTTACTAAAACCGGCTGAAACTTTATTTATGACCATTGAAAAGACATTTGTGTTCAAGCTCAAAGCGATTAAAGCAAAGTGTGTCTGTGCGTTTACATTAATAGATCTGTCACGAGGAAGGTGCTAACAGTTGGAGGTTTTTCTTTTTTTCTTGGTCGTTGAACATCAATCAGGCGGCAGCAAAAAACACATCCCATCATACCTCACATTGCTTACGTTGTCTGAATGGGGACAAACTCCGAAGTCACCACTTTACAGACATGTTTTAATGTCATTGTATCGTTTGTCAGTTCTCAGGCTACCTGTTAAAAGTCCAGTTAAAAAAATACAGAAAAACTGAGACTATTATTTATTTCTTGCACTTTTGTAGGATTATATCAAAACAAATATCTTCAGTTCAGTGTTGCATTATTGAGAGTATGAGTTACTTTACTGACATTTCAATTGGTTTCCAGTGAGATGCTAATATATACAATGAGTTTGATGATGAAAACGTTACTTAAGAAGTAACTTTGGTTTATACAGTATAAAATACTCCATTTTAAATCTGTTTCCGAGTCTAACCTCTTTAAGAAATAATTTATATTAAAAAAACAATTATTTAGCAATAGAAAAGAACTGAGAACAGTTTATATTAAAAACCAAACTGATAAGCAGTATAGACATAATCCTAATAATAATAATAATAATACAATTAATTTATAATGCACTTTACATTTGGATCAAATCTCAAAGTGCTACAAAGTAAAAGCAGATAAAAGCATCAATAAAAAATTAAATAATAACTATATAAAAGCCTGACCAAAAAGCAGCAATGTTAATTAAGGTTATAGGTTCTGCTAAAAAGGAAAGTTTTAAGTCCTTTTTTAAATGTGTCAGTCATCTGTGGAGCCCTGAGATGGTCAGGGAGGGCATTCCACAGACGAGGGCAGCAGAACAGAAGGTCCGATCACCCATGGTGCTGAGCTTAGTCCGGGGAAGGAGGAGACCGTGTGAGTGGGTAGAACGGAGGGATCGTGTTGAGGTCAGTGGGGTGAGTAGTTCTAGTATAAGTAGTATATAAGTAGTATAAGTATAATAATAACTATATAAAAACATGACCAAAAAGCAGCAATGTTAATTAAAATTTATAGGTTCTGCTAAAAAGGAAAGTTTTAAGTTCTTTTTTGATGCTAATGATACTCATCGTCATCATCAGTTTTACGCTGACTTCTTAACTGTTCTCCCTCTTAATGTTAATTTACTTTGTCAAACTCGCGTCCATTGTCGCATTAAAAAATGCTGGTCCAAGTGAATCAGCAGCAGAAGTATGTGAAGCTGGATGTCTCTGAAGGACGGTTGGACTTTCTCCACTTCCACGGAAAAATATGTTCTAACTTTACCAACGTTTGATATTAAAGGTAAATTTAAGGGGAAATCGAGGCTCCAAACTATTCTGGTGTTTTGTGTTCCGTTTCTTTATCTCGATCCTCGTCGTGCTGCAGGACGAACATCTCTGCAACCAGCAGGGTCAGCAGCAGCACCTCCTTGGCCGTCACAAGAACAAGATTGACAGATTCTGCATCACCATGGACATGCATCTATGCATCTCATCCCATTCCAGACAAACCGCTACCTTGGGTCATTTGATAAACTTTTTCATTACACATTCTGTGTCAATTTGTCCCATGATGCCGCCTGTGTGGATTTTTACACATTCCTGTAAAGGAGTCACCTAAAATCATTTCTTAATTACCTGCATTCACCATGTTTTCAAACGTGTAAACGTGTTTTAACGACTGCATGGGAGAAAAAACGTCAATTAAAAAATGATTTTGTTCATAGGAATTTGTTCTGATATTAAATGTAACTTTTTTCAGTGTGGATAGCTCAACACTGTAGAAAGTGAAACTAACGCCCCTTAATAGCTAAATATGTAACTCCAGAGAAGAGTTACTTATCCAATCTTAGCGTTACTTTAACTCTGTTTGTGAGTTAAAAAATTAACTCTGGCATAGTGTTGGAGAGTCTGGGGTTATATAAACCCCGAAAAACTCTGTGGGAGTTAAATCAACACTGAGTTTTTGAGTTGAGATGCTCCTCATCTTATCATCATATTCTCTTTGATAAATATTGCAAAAAACTAAATAGCACAACCAATTGGACATGAGGAACACAAGAAACAGCCACAACCTGCTGACAGGTAGAGTCAGAATAACATTTATCATCTGGTTACCATGGTTACTACTCAGTGGGTGAGATATATTAGGTGGAAAGTGAACATTTTGTCCTTTAAAGATCTGAAAGTTTTAATATCTGAACTGTGGTGGCATGGTAAATTGGCATGAGGGTCCAATCAAATAGAAGAGCTACCTTTCAGCAAAATGCCGGAAAATTGAATGCTGGTTCTGATAGAACGATGTCAGAGTGACTCACAGAACACGGACCGAAACAATATACGGCCAGTACCTATCATTTTATGGCTAAGCAAACTCCTCGAAGTGCCAGTCTAAAAGTAAATTATCAGTATTAAGCCGGTTTGCTGCTGTAAAAACCTTTTTTCTTTTTTTAAATCAAAAACTAGAAAAAAAAACACCTAAAAATCAGGAGTTATCTGTGACAGAAGAGTAGCAGCAGGAGTGAAAGGAAAGGTTTACAAGATGGTAGTGAGAGCATCCAGACGTTGGCTCTGACCAAAAGACAGGAGGCACAGCTGGAGGTGGCAGAGTTGAAGATGTTCAGATGTTCTTGTGGAGTGACGTGGATTTACAGGATTAGAGACGAGCTCATCAGAGGGACACTCCAGGTTAGACGTCTTGGAGACAAAGTAAGAGAGGCCAGAATGAGATGGTTTGCACATGTGAGGAGGAGGGGTAGTGGGTCTATTGGTAGAAGGATTCTGGAGATGGAGCTGCAAGATAAAGGGAAAAACCAAAGAGCAAGATTCTGGATATGGTGAAAGAGGACATGCAGTTGGTTTGTGTCCCAGAGGTAGATGCAGAAGACAGGGCAAGATTGAAACAATTGATCCACTCTGGCGACCCCTAAAAGGGACAGCCGAGACCCCAGATTAAACTCTTGTAACAGTCTGTACTAGTAATCCATTAGCCTTTGAACGATGCCAAACCAAATTTTACAGTTTTGTTAAAAACGAGGTTTTACAAAATGTATATTTTTTCTTATATATCTCTAAATCATTTAAATGAGTTACTGAGGAGATATTATTACGTGTGTGTGTGTGTTTGTCGGTGTAATCAGTGCGGAGAGAATGGGCCTTATCAGTCTCTGGTGGAGTTTCCTTTTGGACAGGAACTGGGCTTCCTCTGCTTCCTGTTCTCTAGTCTTGTATGTGTGTGGCTCCAGGAGGGGTCTCACAGAACAATCAATGTAGAGACCAGGAATGAAGCTGTTGGATCCGAAGCTGAAAGAACCCAGGGACGGAGAAAGCCATGGAGAGAACAACTTAGAGACAACAGCAAGCCAAGACTAACCAGGACCAGGACTCAGCTGACCCAGGATAGAACCAGGAGCCTTCAGAGGGGCCATAGAACCACCATGGACTATGAACTCAAGAAATATAAAAAGGTACGGTGGCTTATATTCTGTCTTTGGGTTAAAACTTTATTGTTTTGGAGCCAACAATCCATTGGTGTGGTTTCTAGGAAGCAAAGAGGGTTGATGTTGGGATTTTTACAGCATCCAGTAGCCTCACAAGTTAGACCCCTTACCTGAAGCTAGACGTCCAACAGTCATTACCATGACTTCCAGACTGGGGTCAACCAGTAAACGCAGTTCAGTCAATGTTAAAGTGGATCGAAGACAACATCCAACGGAAGTGAGTTTGACGACAGGCTATACGGTGGTTTCCTGCCTTGACACCATGACTCAGCTAACTGGACCACTAACTTCAGAGTCCTAGTACTGACTATCAAACAGAAACTACAACTAGCAGCCTTAAAGCTATCTCAACCACCTCACTACTCTATTACTCATCGTCATACTGGTTGTTGTTGTGTTCAGTCTGGCTGAGGTCATGGTCAGGCTCCTGAACCTGCATCAGGATTCAACTCCGCTGAAAGATGTCCTGCAGCGCCTCCCCCTGGCCAAAATTGACACACTTGACCTTTAAATATAAACTAAGTATCCATGAAAACAATCCAGAATCCAGAGGAGGGGGAACAGAGGCCGTTCAGTAGAGGATTTTTAGATATTTTATTTTCATTCTATTATAAATGTAATGCCAAAAGGAAAGATAAACAACAAGAAGAGAGAAAGCGTGAGGTGGGAGGGACCCTGACTGCACATCCAATCCGGACACCTGCCTCGTTGTCTCGTATTCATCGGAGGTTTTATGCCTTTAAGCCAGAGTTTACTAATGAGAGTCGGTGGGAGTCTAACAGTTGCTGTTGTGCTGTCAGAGAGTCTCAGCAGGAAGCTGTCAGACATCACTGCTCATCTGTCCATCACTGCGGGAGCAGCCAGGGTAACATGCTGCATCAACGCTCGCACGCTTGTCTCTACATACAAATAACCGGCGTCACATGACTCCGCAGTCGCTACAGCTGTTCATCAGATCCAACCGGGCGCCAAAGATGTCTCCATCCGTCTCCTGCTCAAGCAGGGCTTCCTGTTTGTCTCGTTTATAACACAAATACCAACATCTCTGATAACTGGAGATCAGTCTCTCACAACACGGTGGTGGCATTTTGGCCCACTCTTCTCCACATTTGCGCAGCAACGTTGGAGGGTTTGTGAGGGGGAACCTTTGGGTCCGACCACAGCATCTGGATGGGGTTCAGGTCATGACATCTGACATGTATTGAGGTGAGAGGCCTGCAGTTCCTTCAATGTTTTTCTTTGGATCTTCTGTGACTTCCTGAATGATTCTTCAACGTGCTCTTGGAGGAATTTTGTATGGTGGTCCACTTCTGTGAAGGTTCACTAATGTTCCAAGTCTTCTCCATTTGTAGATAATATGTCTCACTTTGGATCTGTGGAGTCCAAGAACCTTAGAAAAACCTTTGGAACCCAACACAGACTTATGGATTTCAATCACCTCCTGGAATTTCTTTTAGAAATTTGAATTCCTCCTGGATTTTGGGATAGTTTGCTACTGGTGATACCAGGAGCCAACTTCCTGGTTCTGAAGATGGTCTATTGAAGTGATGGTGTGGCTAAACAGAACTGATAGTGGCCAGGTCTTAGTGGGTCTAGTCCAGCTGAAACCAGTTTTTTGTATTTACTTCGTAAGGGGTTGAGACTTCTTCGAACCAGATCAGAGATCGTTAGATTGATCATCTGAAAATATAATGTATCTCTCTCTCTCTCTCTCTCTCTCTCTCTCTCTCCCTGCAGGCATTTGTCTCTCCTATTAAGCGGCTGGTCTGGTCCAAATGTGGTCGTAGGCCGGTGGATCGGGGCAGCGTTTACCGCCGCCCGCTGCACACCGTCCCCCTCTACCCCCCGGACTACCTCATCCACCCAGAGAGGCTCATCTTTGACTATGTAGAGAAGGAGGTCAAGGTAGAACCAGAAGTCCAAAACCATAGTGCAACAAAATACACTGACATCCCCACCGTGACCTCTGACCTCTCTCCCTAGTTCCTCGGCACCCTGACCTGGGTGTCAGTTTCACTGAATCCCTCCAGCCGAGATGAGCTGCTGCAGCTACTGGACACAGCCAGGGTTAGTGCGTGTGTGTGTGTGTGGGTGTGTGTGTGTGTGTGTGTGTGTGTGTGTGTGTGTTAGTGTGTGTGTGTGTAAAGTATAAACTAATTAATATTAATATTCTATCTATCTAAAAGTCCGATATTCCGTTGACATTAAATAGGTTTGGTTATCAATTATTAAAGACTTCCAACGTAAATTTTGATTGTTCCGATCAGCCATAGCATTATGACCACCGATAAGTGAAGTTAGAATACGTTCACTATCTCATTACCTTAGTGTCTGTCAGTGGGCGGGATATATTAGTGAGGAAGTGAACGTTTTGTCCTTGAAGTAGGAAAAATGAACAAGTGAAGGGATTTGGGTGACTTTGCCTCATGTCCTGAACATTTCTTGTTTTTTAACTTTTAATTGTCCTGATTATTTCAGCTGTATGTAATTTGCATAAATTTTGGAAATATTGTTCTTTGGGGAATTTTGTAATTTCAACCTCAGGGGGGGGCGGAGAACATGATTTATTGATGAAAGTCAACTTGTTTCAGTCCCTTGTTAATGGGGAAAGGCGTCTTTTTAAAGTTTGTTACTATATACAGATGTAAAAAAATTGCGTCTAAATCACTGTTTTTGCTAATCCATGACACATTCCATGATTTGTTAATTACAAAATTAATCCAATTGGCATTAATTAAATGGAAAATAATATATTTAATTTTGTTTTGTTGTTGATATGTTTTTGTTTGTATCGGTTTCTGTTTTTCCAATTTAAAAACATGGGCTTTATGTATTCAAAGGGTGAAAATCCTGAGAAATTAGAAATATTATTAAATGTATAAATATATTTGTAGCTTATACATTTTAAGCAAAGAAAATGGATGAATATAAATGTTTTAATTTATATAATTATTCAGTACTTAATATGATTATTTAATTTTTATAACATTTTAAAACTATATATTATTAATGTAATGATTAATTAAAAGGACTAATCGATGTTTACTGTATGTAATAAAATGTTGAATGATAAAAAAATTTATAATAAATTCAAAAAATATGTAAAAAATGAAACTCAATAAATAAATATAGAAGTAATAAATAAACAAGTTTACTGTTATTTTAACTAAACATTTCAGCACTTAGACAAGACAATGTCGTTAATCAATAATCTGCGGTCCCCCTGCAGCAGTTGAGGGTTCTCCCGTTGAAAACCAGCGTGGATCAGGACTGCATCCTGAGCCTGTCGGCTCGCTGCCTGCTGCTGACCTGGAGGGACAACGAGAAGCTGCTGATGAGGATTCCCACACACGAGATCGCCGCTGCCTCCTACCTGAGAGACGACGCGCTGCATCTGCTGGTCCTCAAGACAGGTGAGGTCCCACCTGAGGGCCGTATGGTGCAGATTTGAAATGAGACAATATGGAGCATCTATTATTCTTCTTCGTCTACACCTCTTCACAGGTCTGAACGTGGATACTGTGGTTGCCGGGGACGACAGCCTGGACAGGAAGACGCCAACGGGAATTGATGGGCGACGCCAAACCATGAGCTGCAACGCTGACCCTCGACCTGCAGGAGGAACAATGGAGCGCCGACACACCATCTGCGGAGTGGACTGGAGGCAGTCGCTGTCCCGGAGTAACCATGACAAAAACCAGAACGTGGAGAGAGGAGGAGGTGGAGGTGGAGTTGGAGGTGGAGCTGGGACCGGAGGTGGAGGTGGCAGTCTGGAGAGGAAGAGAGTGAGCGGGAGCTGGGAGAGGAGGCAGCAAACGCGAAAAACTGGAGGGAGCTGGGAGAACCGCAGAGTGAGACCCATGAGCGGGAGCTGGGGGGTGGGAGTAGGAGTAGGAGGAGGTGGTGGAGGGAGCTGGGAGAGGAGGCACGGGGGAGGAGGAGGTGGCGGGAGCTGGGAGAGGAGGGCAGGAGGGGGTGGAGGTGTAAGTGGAGGGGGGAGCTGGGAGCGGCGGCAAGCTTGCACCGGAAGCTGGGAGCGGGGTAAGAGCTACGGCAGCTGGGAGAGGAGGAACCACAACCCCCTGGAGCCGACGCCCTGTCCAGACGCCTACTGCAACCTGGTGATCCTGGCCGTGGAGAACAGGGTGGGTCACCCGATCACCAGATCTCCTAAACATCTAGTCCTTACCTTCAGTAAGGAGGTTGTCCTTCCACCAGCGTCTGTTTGCCTGTCAGCAGAAAATAAGTAGTTTACAGATGTACCTGAATCTGAGTTAAGGAACATGCCTAACACTCTGCTAAACTGTGGAGCGATGGTGAGAAGACCATCCCATAATACATGCAATTTGATGAAACACTTGAAGAACCACAACAGAGTTCAAGCAGTCTGCTAATGCGAACATCATTAGCAAAGAAGCAAATCAACCAGCCAACCAATCAAATATGTGAACCAAACCAACCAACCAGCTAACTAATCAATTAAATATGTGAACCAACCAACCAACCAGCTAACCGATCAATCAAATATGAGACCCGTCCAGCCATGCAGCCATATTTGTTTTGTTTTTGTTTTGGAGGGGTTTTGTTGTTGCTGCTTCAAATCTTTACACCTTGTGTTGTACTTTTGCAACGCATTAATCTATACAATCGTTGCAGTTGGGGAAAAAAAAAGATATTGCTGATGTGTGTGTGTGTGTGTGTGTGTGTGTGTGTGTGTGTGTGTGTGTGTGTGTGTGTGTGTGTGTGTGTGTGTGTGTGTGTGTGTGTGTGTGTGTGTGTGTGTGTCTGTGTGTGTGTGTGTCTGTCTGTGTCTGTGTGTGTGTGAGTGTGTGTAGGATGCTGCAGAGGAGTACTGTTCCCTCATCTGTCAGATGTTCCAGATCATTTACGGCCATCAGACCATCGAGTGCGTGGACAGGGCGGGCTTTCACCACTCCATGCCGGACCGTTATTGGCTGCAGAGAAGTGAGTGACATCTGTTCTTCTCATTTACTCTCCAAACTTTCAACCTTGATCTAGTGTTTAATAGTCACACCCACATCTATGTCCTTAAAGTAGAATTTCATAACACCCGTTCTGTTGGAAGCCCAATTATTCACATTATGCCATCTCCGTATAGTTACAGCCTTAATGGCGAGCATCTCCAGGACTTTGTAGGGATCCTAAACCTGCTGGAACCTGCTGTTAACCAGAAGAATAGTTACTTTGCAGCTTCTGGCAACATTCCTGAGGAACCTTAGCCCATTCCTTGTGTGCAAAAGTCTAGAGTTCTGCAATATTCCTGGTTTAAGTGCTACAACCAACGCCTTCAAATCGCTCCAAAGACTATTTTCTAGAATTCAAGTCAGACATTCAGGACGTCTGCTGAAGCCCAGCCTTGGTGGACCTAGAATTCTTGGAATCCAATGACACCTTAGTTTCAAGCATCAGCGAGCCACCGCCATGCTTCACTCTAGGTAGGGTGTTCTTTTCAGCATTTGCTTCGTTCTTCCTCCTCCAAACATGCCGCTCAACTATGAATCCAAAAAAACGTTCCAGGTTGGTTTTATCACTTCGCAGAAAAGTATCCCAGAACTTCTGGGTCGGACATTTCTAATGATTTGGGGTCAACAACCGTGAACGTCTGCTGAAGTGAGTCTCTGAAGGTTATCTGAGTGTAAATGTGTCTCTGAAGTTGTTTGGCGTCGGAGAAACTTCAATGTTCCACTGGGAATCCATGGGTGAGACCATTCACGTGGATTCCTACTTTGACATGTACCGCCTCTCTAAACATCGCTGAATGGTTCAGGAGCGGTTTGAAGAACACAACAACTAGTTCAATGTGGTGACTAAGCCTCCAGATTCCCCCGATCTCCATCCAAACCGACCCCATTCATGGAGGCTCCATGGACTTAAAGGATCTGCTGGTAACATCTTGTTACCGGATACCACAGCTCACCTTCTGGGTTCTTCTTAGGCTCAAGTCCCGACGAGTCATAGCCGTTTCTGTGGAAAAAGTGGAACCTATGCAACATTAGACAGGTGGTTATAAAATGACAAACCTGTTTCCCTCTGTCTGCAGGTGACAGCTGTCTGACTGACATGTCCTACAGTTACGATCCAGAGTTCAGCTGCTGCAGCTCCTAGTGAGTAACATCCGCCCCCTAAAAGTGTGGACAACAGGAAGCACTGAATCTTCTTTCCGGATTAAACTAAACAAAACAAGTGTTCATCTTGTAGCACTTTGAGATTTGATCCAAATGTAAAGTGCATTATAAATTAAATGTATTATTATTATTATTATTATTATCTTATCTCGCCCCACACTGACGGTCTTCCTCATACAAAGTCTTTCTAACGCCACTCAGCACTAAAAAAAAATGTCCCTTTGAATTGAAAAAAAAGAAAAATCATGGAAATGATTATGTTGGAGAAGCTTCATGTACTTGGGTTGGGTCGATATAGGATTAATCTTAGTTCCTTGAATTAGGTCCAACTTTATGTAACGGGTTTGGTCCAACTAATTTTGCTGTAGTAAAATTATCCAAGTAAATGGAGTTGGCTGAACAGAATTGCTTATATATTATATATATATATATATATATATATATATATATATATATATGGGACCATTTGGGACCATGCATAATGACAGCTGGGGTAGGCTCCAGCCCTTTTTGTGACCTGGTAGCTGATAATATGTTCCAAATTTTTCTAACTTCTTTTTTTTTTTTATTATCAGTCTTAGGATGTCAATTCTTAATGTCCGCATTGATTGGGTTCTTTTAAAACAAAACTTTATTAGAACATTGACCAATGACAAAATCTCAAAACAGTTTACTGGGTCCATTACCCTAACATAAGACATTTACAACTCCAACTACACATACGAGGGTCAATAACAAAATAACGTGTACAGATAGAACAGGAGGGGAAACAAAAGAAGAGAAAAAATAATAACTAAAAGAGAAATCAAAAATGACATATGATTAAATAATAGATTAAAGGCTTAAAGTAAATTACACAAGATCACAAAGCCTTCTAGAATGAAAGCTGCCTTCATAACATAGAATATAAGTCTAGATAGTAGAGGGGATGATAACCAGGTAAGTCACTGGCTTATAGCTGCTCTTAGCTCGTAGTTCCTGCATTATAAAATCTCATATTCAGCCATTTACCCCCCCCCCCCTCATTGTTTTTCTCAGCGATGGTTCCCAGGATGCCTTCGAGCCCTACTACAGTGAGACGTACAGCGAGAGTTCGTCTCTGTCGCTGCAGGACTCCCATCGCAGTCTGGCTTCAGTCAGTGACGGAGGAGACAGTAACCCCGCCCTGCTGCTGATGCAGGAGTACATGATGACCGTCAGTCGCCACTGTTCCCCGTTATGACCCAGATGACTCTACTCACAATATCATCCATTCAGTTGTATTCCTTTAGCACCCAATTGGAACTTTCTAAAAACCAGCAGGTCGAGGCCGATCTCTTAATTCTGCTGACGATGGAGACAAGGCTGCCCTTTAACAGGCAGAAACCTCCAGCAGATCCAGACTCAAGTCAGACAGAGGTCTGCCCTAAACAGATCTGTCAGGAGAGAGAGTTGGAGATTGAGAGAGAGAGAGTTGGGGAGTGAGAAAACAGAGGGGGAACTAGGCTAGGGTATTTCCCCACACAGTCCCAAATCCCCTGCGTTGTACAAGCAATCCCCCGATTGAGTTTAGTCTACAGTTTTTTGTAAAAAAACATATACAAAATAAGCTCCACCTAGTGAGTTAGTAAGTTAACTGCGGTAAAAAGTTTAAAGTTTAAATGATAGATATCCAGTTACACTGAATTTGGGCTAAATCAGACCGATGGTTAAGAAGTTTTATGTCGGAAAAACTGTATTTTTTGTAAAATTACCCCTAGTGAGGAAAGATTGATAGATAGATAGATAGATAGATAGATGGATGGATGGATGGATGGATGGATGGATGGACAGACAGACAGACAGACAGACAGACAGATCTCCTCTAATCGACATTAATATGGTGATACGGTCTGATGATCGGACCATTGGTTGAGAAGTTACGGTCCAAAAACCTTCTGAGGTAAACCTTCGACCTTTAACTTTACAGAGTACATCATTTGACGCTTGATTTGCAATCTGGAACATGACCATTAGACGCCACAAAAATTTTCCACCTTGTTCCTTTAAGATACATTTGTTCCTGAGAGTTGCAGGATTTGACCTGAGGACAAAGACTTTGGACTTTGGATGTGATTCAGTGAAGGGAAGCTACTATAGAAGAAATATGATATTTATAATACTAGATCTGGATCAGCTGGAGGGACAGAAGAGACTAATCTTCTGTCCTAGATACTCTCCGTGACCTTTCTAGATGTTATGTTATCGTTAACTTAAATGATCTCATTAGCAAGCAGCAAGAAAATGCGAACAATATTTTCCATATTGGATCAAAACAAATGAAGGAGGAACTTCATCTGTTCGTGTGTTTGTGTGCAGCTGCGGAACAAGCTGAGTCCGGTGGAGCTGCAGCACTTTGCGGTTCTGCTGAGGGAATATAGACTGGGATCAAACATCGACAACTTCTGCTCCGAGCTGCTGCAACTGTACGGAGACAACCGCAAGTTCCTGCTGATGGGTGAGACACATCGACACACACTGGGGGGGAGAGAGAGAGAGAAAGAGACACACACATTCCACACTTTACTGTATGTGTGCCTGTCTTAAGTTCTTATGTTTGTTTACCACAACAACTTCAGCTGTGACCCACTTCCACCAAGGAAACCACAACTTCCTGTTGGGATAAGAGAAAGAGAGAGAGAGAGAGCGAGAGAGAGAGAGAGAGAGAGAGAGAGAGAGAAAGAGAGGGGAGGGTGTACATGTTTTTCACCACACACCCTTTTAATGCTCAGCGTCCTGGTATGACATCATCATTATTAAGGGTCTCGGTGAAGAAACCAAACACGTTTTTCACGCTTTCAGATTCTGTTCACTGCTTCCTGTCCCATTTTGACAACTCCACTAAACTCTTCCCTATGTTCATGGGCTGCCAAGAATCTGTCATGGAGGAGTCATCTTAAAATTCATCAAACTCACCTGTGTCACATTAGCTTTGTCACAATTATGCGCTTGAATTCTCCCAAAGCTACATGGACTGTAGGACTGATGTTTACCACAGGGATGGGACTGGGTCTGTTGGATTTCGGTGACCGCTTCAAATGCAGCTCTGTTTTTCCAGGCCCCAGATGATCTTATGGGATGGATCGATCCCAAGATTCAATGCAATTGATATTCACCTGTATCTCATTAGCTGTGTCCCAATTGAAGGACCGTATTCTCCAAATTCTACAGGTGATGATGCCTTCAAATGACTCCCTGCTTCTCAGGCTATGAAGAATCTATTGCAATGAATGGATCCTATAGATCCATTGCCTCTCATTGGTTTCACCTGTGTCTAGTTACCTATGTCTTAGTAGCTGTCTCCCCCTTTAAGGGCTGCACCCTAAGAAGGCTGCATTTTCTGACTGAATACATCAAAGAGGAAGGAGGATAGGATGAACTGATGTCTGGGCTCAGCCTTGGAGATAAGTGTGGTCCTCAGACATCTGGAGGGTGAGGAGCTGCTGCTCCTTTGTGAAAGGAGCCATTTGAGGTGGTTCTGATCAGGAAGCCCCCAGGTCTCCTCACTCTGGAGGTTTTTACAGGCTCGTCCAACCGGGAGGAGACCCCAGTGTAGACCCGCAACCTCATTGGAGGGACAATATGTATATCTCATCTGGACATGGGAACACTTCAGGATCCCTGAGGATGAGCTGGAGGCTGTTGCTGGGGAGGGGGACATCTAGAATATCTTTCTTAGCCTGCTGCCACTGCAACCCGACCCTAGATAGGAGGTCGAAAATTAAGGAATGAATGAATGGATGAATGATTGATTGAATGAATTCATTAATAAATGAGTGTAGGAATGAATCAATCAATGCTTTCCGATCACAGACTTTCTGTGCACTGAGTGAGTGAGTGAGTGAGTGAGTGAGTGAGTGAGTGAATGAATTCATTAATAAATGAGTGAAGGAATGAATCAGTCAATGCTTTCCAAACACAGACTTTCTGTGCACTGACTGAATGAATGATTGGATGAATGGAATGAATGAATGAATGGTTTAATGAATTAAACGGATGAATGAGTGAATGAATGAATGCTTTCCAATCACAGACTTTCCTGTGCATTGACCCTGCTTAGATAAATTTGCGTATAATCTCCTGTCTCCTCATCATCGATTTCCAGGCATGCGTCCGTTTATCCCAGACAAGGACGTCGGGGTGTTTGAAAGTTTCCTGGAGAGCATCGGCATCCGAGAGGGCGGGATTTTAACCGACAGCTTTGGACGCATCAAACGCAGCATGAGCAACATGTCAGCCACGGCCATGAGAAGGTATGTACTCCAGGAAGTGCAGCCTGTGACGCGTGATGGTCTCACAGCGAGGTTATGTCCTTTCTACGCATCCCATCGTTCTCCTCTCACACCGGTGCCTTTAGGTGATTTAGACAAAACCCAGGACCGTGCTGTGGTTTACGGATATTACAACCTCCAAAAGATCTGGCCTCAATTATTTCTATTTATAATTATTTCTATTTTTATTACAAATAATAAATGGACAACAATGAAATTACTTCTTTTACAAGAGTGCATTAAATAATAGTTATAATTTAAGTATTCAATACCAACCACCAAGGACTTGGTGGTTGGTTCTCCTATTTGTTTTGGTTGGTTAATATTTTTTTGGGTTGTTAGATGGGTTTGTTGGTTGGTTGTTTTTTATATAGTTTTATATATTGGTTGGTTAGATTGTAAATTTCTGATTGGTCCCAGATCAGGATTCGGATGTGGGAATTTTCTTCAACACAACAAGACAGAGCCCCTTTTTCAAAATGAATACAATATCCAGGAAAGCACGAATGGCTTTGTCTTTAACTTTTGATTGCATTGAAATGGACAAGTCCTGTGGAGGTGAGCTCCATTACAGATGCATTTAGAAGAGAGAGGAGAAAACTGTGGCGGAATAAAATGGTAGAGATTTATTGGGAATCTTTTCTGCTCCCTGAATGGTTCCTTATTTCTCAACCAGTCAGTAACTTGAGTCAATTTCTAGTCATGACAAACATTTCAGACTCTTAGAACTTCAACAAAATATCATGAAACAAGTAGGACCCTCATTTTCTTTGAAGGGTCAAATTACGTTTCGGTTAAAAGCTAAAGCTAGTTCAGGTTGAATCCCCATGGATGCCTCTTAGTAAGTGCTAAAATGTTAATAGTGATCGTCTTTATTGTAAAACTAAATTCATTTAGGAAACAGGAAACCAGAGTGATGAGGTGGCACTGAGTCTGAGGGGCTTTTTTCCCAGCAGGTATGACAACTGCTCAACGGCCTCAGGATCTCAGGAATTCAACCGACGCATTTCTGACATCACCCACGACATCCAGACACTCGGCTTCCAGGGAACGCACGGAGACATCGAGGAGGAGGACTACTATCTCTAACGGAGGGATGGAGGGAAGAACTTTGACTTTGCCCACATGGACCTGAGCAAGAAGAGAATCTACTCTTCCCTACCAGAGATTAAATCCTATTTACTGTTACCACTTATCCTGTCTAGGGTTGTTGGGGGGGCTGGTGCCTCTCCCAGACGACACCATGGACAAGTTGACAGTTCTTCATTGGGCCCAGACCTAGAAACAGACGACCACCCACACTATTGGGAAACTTGGAGTCACCAATTCACAGATAATACATGTTTTGGGACTGTGAGAGGAAGCTGGAGTAGCTGGAAGGGAACCCAATATGCAATCTCAACACGCAAAGTGTGTATTTCAACCCGGAACCCTTTTGCTGGGAGGCAAAAATATTACTCGCAACACCACCATACCATCCCCACAGTAAATCAAAGAAGTTTAAAATCGGGGTATTTCATAAATACATATCCATTACTCCGCCGAACCCCACCCCAAGGCCCAACCCTGCTGAGGATGAGCCCACAGAACAGCGGCTCCACGAAGGCTCCTCGTACTGAGGCCAGCCGAGCCCCGTCTTCATTGGGTCGTACCAGAAGCTAATCCCCCAACGACACAGCTCTCAGAATGAGGTCTGCAGATCTTTTTTTCCTGAAGTGTAATAATTTGTGGATAATGAATCTGAAAATGTAAACCACACTCTCTGACCTATTTCTAGATTTACTTTTTTTAAATTGTTATTTATGTGAAAAAGTATTTCTTTTAAATGTGCTTAACAGAGGAAGTTTCACTTTTCTGCATTACCTGAAGGTCACTGTAGATTCTCCCAAACCCTTGGAAAAGGTATGGCTGATCACAGGAGGACTTATCTGGTTATGACCACTATTTGTCCAAAACATATCACTAAATCAGACACACCGAAACCTTTAATCTCATCCATATTTGCATGAAATTAAAGCGTTTACATTTGATGTTCTCCACAATGATGGCGGGTTGCGATGATGTGTCGTTGGTCGTTTTCAGGATTTACCCTCTGTTTTATGAAATATTTATAATAAAAGATTACAGGAGGACTTTCAAATACATGATACTGTTTCTTGTAATATCTCACATTCCCCACATGGAGGCAGGAGAGATTCATAACGATTTGGATCGGTGCTTCTTTTCCCATCTCCCTGCGCCAATGCTGCACGGACCCGCTTCGTGACCTTCCCATGGTGCACTGCTCCTCTGCCCCGCGGTCCCCTCTTCTGCCAGCATCGATGAACGTCAGCGAGAGAGTCAGTCCACCCGTGGGCTTCACCTCCTCCCTCGCATTACGTAATGGACTTCGGCTGTGTGTAATAACTTTATAATGAGGGGAGGAGGTTCGTTTTCACCAGCAGTGAAACGGACTACACAATTCATCATAATTAAAAGAATGCATCTGTAATGAAGTTCTGTTCGGCATCGTCTCAACAAACGATGAAAAATCAGAAGCGTTTCCATCAGTCAATCAAAACTTCATGACCTGATGTTGGGTAGGTTCATCTTCTTGCTGCTAAAACATCTCTGACATACCAAGACCTGGTCTCCAGCAGACCCCTGAAGGTGTGCTGTGGTATTTGGTCTCAAAATGTTAGCAGTTGATAACTTTAAGTCCTGGGAGTTGCAAGATTGGGCCTCCATGGATGGATATTTGAGATTTGGGGAATCTTGAGGCTGAGTCAGCACCTTGAAGATCACCATGTTCTTTTGTGGTCCAATTCTGATGCTCGTTGTAGGAGCTTTCAGCAGTGGACAGGGTTCACCCGGGTCCTTCTGACCGGTCTTGGCTACACAGCCCAATACGCAGCACACTGACATGTCACTGTGTTCAGACACCTCTCTATCAGAACCAGCATGGGTTTTTTCTAAGCAAGCTTATATTATATCCTCATGTCCTTATGCTTGACATCGACTTCAGGATAAAATGTTCACTTCCTGCCTAATATATTCCACCCACTGACAGGCGCCACATATCGAGATAACCAATGTCTCAGTCTTGAATCGAGGGCAGGGTGGCCCCAAATAATCTCTGCAGTTCTGATGGGCCGTTATAGTCACTTCCTGCGCTGTTTGGTGGCCGATCCAAACCAGACTGCGATTGGATGTGCAGAGAACAGACTGGTCTATTGCAGTCGTGTGGGATTAGCAGCTCCTGAAGCAGGTTCAACATCCATCCTGCAGGAAGTATGTCTTCTCTTGGGCCTTTTTTACGGTGATGTTGATGTTGGACAAATACTGTAAGTTTAGGAAATTGTGGATGCAGAATGCTGGAGGCGGACTGAGTGTTGTGGAGCATGATGCGCTGGGAGTCCGTGTCATCCCAGCATTCACCCTCCAAACTCAGCCTTCATGGACGTTTACAGTGTTTAGATGGACGACAGCGTGTTGCTGCTTCTTGGGTTCTGTCTTGTGGTCAGAGCTCATAATTTGAAAGTGATACTAGGGATGACATCATGTTCAGGTCTGTTATCAGGAGGCAATTATAGTCCGTTTAATTATCCCTTTAGGTTTCCACGAAGATGATCCTCATCACCAGATTAAAGCTTTGGGACCTCTGCAATCATCCATGTGGAGGAATCATATCATTATCATCATCCTGCTGACGCAGGCGCGGACACACACACACACACACACACACACACCCTTCCTGCCCATGTATGGGCATATGCAGCCTTGCACTATCACAGATGCACCTTTCAGCTATCAGTAATGGTTCTGATTTTGATCTCATCCCGAGGAAAAGGTCTTAACTCTTGTTCAGTCGTGTGTTTCTTGGTTGGTTTTTGACAGGATTACAAAAAATCTACTAAACTGAATTCAGGAAACACTAGGAGGATGAGTCTTGGGCCAGAATAAACTCCACTAAATATTGGACCAGATCTGGATGGAGAGGTGGATCCATGGTATTGATCTCAGATTCAGATTCAGATTAGATTTATTGCAGTCTTACTTACATTTCTTCCTTCCTCACTGAAAAGATGTAGGCTGGATCTACATCTACTTATATCTACACTTTTTACACCTCAGTCCATACGAGCAGAAGGTATTATTTCTAGCTCCCTTAGTAAATCAAAGGGAGTGCCATATTAAGAACTGTAGTTGGGGCAAGGCTTTGACCCAGTTGCAGACACAGGACAGCGAGGCAGAGCAGGTGCAGTTAAAATATTTAATGCAAACAAAAAATAAGGCCCGAGGAAAAAGCTATGGAGCAAAACAGGAATAAAGAAAATACATATACACTGATTTAAGGAGACAATGGGACACAGCTGGAGGGGAAACACAGGTGAACATGATGATCAACCACACAAGAGGAAAACAGAATCACAGGACAGACACAGAGAGGGAAAAGGGAACACAGGTGAAACACACAAAGACTACACTAGGAAGGACTAAGTAAATAAAGAACAATAAACCGATAAACACTCTAAAAAAGGCAACAGAAAGGAAACATGACAGGAAATGTAAAACTAATTAAACAACATACAGGCTCTCGGTCACCAATAATTAGCTTTTAATGAATAAGATTATAAATTAGATCACTTAGAGCTTGTTGTTAATGCTAACAAAACTCAATCAATGTTGTTTTCAAATGCAAAATCTAAGTCACTGGATCTTCCACCCCAACACTACGTTTCAGGGCCATGAATTTTTATATGAACCATGAAGAAGTTTTTGAGTTTTTTACAGAAAACTGTTTTTGGGAGTAACCTGGGGTTCACTATCTTGCTCAAGGAAACTTCGACATGAGGACATGAGGATTGAACCACCGACCTTCAGATAAGTCGACCACCGCTCTACCAACTGAGCCAGCGTTGTCCCACGTCGCCCCCTCACTGAGGTAGTTAAGAGGCTGCCCAATGGCATGGCGCCGAGGGTGGATGAACTTCGACCTGAGGTCTTGAAAGCTTTGGACATTGTTGGGTCAGTCCAGGACCTCAAGCATACACTGGATCGTTCTCTGGGTTATGCCAGAAAGAATGAGTTCAAGCTTACAAACAGCTGAATTGAACTTCCTCCGTAGGGTGGCTGGACTCAGAGATAGGGTACGGAGCTCAGACATCCGAAAGGAGCCAGTTGAGGTGGTTGGGGCCTCTAACTAGGAATGCCTCCCTTTGGAAGTTTGTCAGGCATGTCCAAATGGACATGAGACCCCGAGGTAGACCCAGAACTTGCTGGAGGGACTGTACTTCCAATCTAGCCTTGGAGCGCCTCAGGATCCCCCTGGTTGAGCTGGAAAGTGTTACTATGGAGAGGGATATCTGAAAAATCCCTTCTGAGCCTACTGGCACCGCGACCCAGCCCCGGATAAGAGGAAGAATAATAAGATAGACTTTGTGGTGTTTCTATCACATTTTACGCAGTAGTGGTTATCAAAGGGTTTCTGAACAAATTCAGACAAGCCTCAACATAAAACAGCCACTTAGTAGATTTTTTTTTAGATTCGAGATTCATTCCGGTGTCCAAATGTTTACTGCGGTTATATATCTGATCATATGGAAGTGAACTTTTTCAAGTGTAATTACACCAAGGCCAACAAGGAGAGTCACAGGTGAAACAGACCACACCCACCAATAGTTTCAGTTCCCAATGTGCTGACATCAGCGCATCAATATTTATAATATTTTATCTTAATTTAAACCCCCTCCGTTGTGGAGCTGTTTGTAACACATCCATTAACTGGTCTTATCTCAATTTTCTGTGGAAGAATAAAAATCTTTTGTCCAATGACATTAAGCAATATCAGATTTTATTCTGCTGTTTTCCCAGCTGGGCTAGAAGGTCAGCTGGAGCTGGTTTGTTGATCAGCAGGTCATGTAGAAGATCAAGCGGTGAACATAAGAAAAACTCCACCCAAACCCCCACCCACCCACCCCGGTCTGCAGGATTACACAGTGTCATGTCCTACTGGTTATATTTAGCAGGCTAACAGTCCTACCTCACAGTTTGGGCATCCTGCTGAGCTGAGCCTGATTGTTGTTCGTGTCACTGCAGAGGATATCCTCTGGAACTGACTGTAAGGAAACTAAATTATTACACAAGTATTGGATACAACATTGTTCCTTGGATCAAATAAATCTTATTTCAACTTTGTTAACTCAATTTATCCCCAAGTGCCGGAAAAAGTCCGGGATATCATGGGAATCATCATCACCATCGCTGCATCCGCCGCCGCCGCCACCTCTTCTGCATTTGCCGCAGATCCTTGGTGTTATCACGATAACTCGAAAACTACTTCATGGATCATTTTTCAGTAACATTTGGTCAGTAGCGTAATTTTGACACTAGGGAAGCTTTGTCTGCAAATTTTTCGGGCCGTAACTTTTGTTCCGTTTTAGTACGAATTTGGAGAATATGAATCCAAAAAAGGAAATCTAAAACGTACATGTCATATTTTACTGTAGTTGTTCATATTTAACTCACAAGGGGGGACTTTAAAAGAAAATACTGTTCACATAGCAATTAATATGAGTTCAATCAGGGGTACAACGCAGGGGATTAGGGACCTGCCTTCAGTGATGACAGCGTAGGTCTAGTTACATATGAAGTGTCTATCTGATTTCAATGGTTCAATGTAAAGAGTCACAGCGCAGTCTTTTTTTCCCTTGTTGGATCAATCTGAATAATTCAATTCAATTGATATTAAGAACAATAGAAAGAAAGGTAAAATGTGTTACTTTTATGTATATGAATTATAAAGACTATGATAAATACATAATGTTAATCTAAAAGTTCTCCTTAACTCTGCATGAAATAATTCAATCAACACATGAGTTACATGTCTCATTTTGGACCTACTTAATGTAATCATACCAAGTTAATTGATCTACTTACACTGAATCACCGTGATCGAAAGAAAATTAATTAAAAAATGAAATGTATCTTTTTTTATAGTCATTTAAAAATATTGGCCATTTATAGCCACTCTAGACTTTTTAACATCACTCAAAAATACCAATAAGCCTATAAACACATGTTTTTGTATATTCTACCATATTTGTTTGGCATATTTAAAACAGCATGGCTAAACCCCTCCCCTAGATGCGGACGCTAGCATCAGACGTAATTACGCTTTAACATATTGACCAATCAGAGTCGAAGAGGGCGTGGCGCAGTCTCGAGCCGGGTAAAAGGGATTTGACAGTTACCAGGTCTCGGGACGATCTTCCAGTCGATTTCCTCAGCTGGACTGTAACGATGGCGGCAGCTGCTGCCTTCGGCCAGCACAGCGCACCCATCGCGGCCAAAAAAACGTATACAACCCGGGAGAGCAGCCGGAGGAACCGGGAGAACTCTCGCCGGAGACAGGCGGCTCTTTTGTTCCTGAGCAACATCTCCCTGGACGGACGGCCGGTCCAGAGTAACCCCATAGAGAGTGACGGAAGTCACAACCACAGAGAATCGGAGGGAGCCGAATCTGGGGCCGGTGTGTGCCCGGAGCTGGTCCACGGCAGCCACGGAAGGACCGGACTTCTCACGGTGCCCCCTATCCTCGTAATACCCTCAGACATTAACGATGTGGGGAGCGCGGAGGTCCTGTTGGAGAGCCGCAGAGGCTCTCTCCAGTCACCGGGAAACAGTAACCTTCTGTCGGCATCCCAGTCTAACAGCAGCCTGCTACCGTCACCGCTGGGACCGCGGAAGTCCTCCACCCTGCTGTCGGTTCAGAGCTGCAACTCGGTCTCCTCATCATCCGAGTCCAGACAGAGGTACGTTTACGTGCATTTACTTAGCCGCCCCCTTCAGTAGAAAGTAGAACCAGGTAGTCCTTACAGGTTTGTGAGTCAGAGTTCTCACATCAAGAGTCATGACTAATGCTCCCTGACATTTAACGATGTTGATGTAGACTTGCTGCACCTTCATCTCCTTGTGGCTGTGAGAAAAGGTGATGTTTGTTAAAGATCTTGGCCGCAGTCCCTGCAAAATAAAGTCTCTGGATCTGGTCCTAGCTTTGGATACACTGTTGGTATGAAAGGGTCGATCTGGAGCAGGTCAGTAGGATCTAGATTTTTATTTGGTCAGCAGATGTCAAATGTTAAATGTTCATGTCTGCAAGAATATCTCTGCTCTGGTTCCTGCAAAAATAAAGATTAGTAATTAATTGCATCTAGGACTGGCAAAAACGAATTTTATTTTTGTTTTCCAAATCTATTAATAAAACTACTATCTTTTCGATTAGTCAAGTTATGTATTCATTATTTTGTTGATTTATCTGTAGCTTATTTTCAAATTTTGTTGATAAACACTTTGTCAAACTTACAAAATAACCAAAACTTTGACAATTAACTTTTCAACTTCTGACTTAAGCCACTTCTCATAAAAGAATACTTTTTAATTTTGCCGTTAATTGCCATCGAATGTGTGATTAACTTCAGTGTTTATTGCCAACTCTAACAGGGAATGTACTTTTATTTTTTAATACCTGTAAAAGGTTATGGGTGAAATAAAAAAAACTACTTACAATATGCTGAAAATTGATGTTGCTATGCTATGCTAGCAATTAGCATCTACCACTAGCACCTGTACTATAGAGTATTTGTTGAGTTGTTGTCTGAAACCAAATAGTGAAGGATACAACATAGTATATGCGAATAGATAGCCTAGTACATGCGTATTTGTAGCATAATATAATGTTTTTAGTATAGTGTAGTATTTATATTATAGTGTAATATTCTAGTATAGTTTTATATTTAGATATATTTTAGATATCTAGGATTTGTATTTTATTCTGTTATATTGGTATGTGAGCTTTTTGCTGCTGTAACCCTGCAATTTCCCCGTCCTGGGACTAATAAAGGCTTATTTTATCTTATGAACAGACAAACAAAGCTCATTGTAAAAAGATAAATTTCCTCGGCCATAAAAGCAAAACCATCTGCCTCATTGCCAGTCTATTAACCTGTCCTCATAAGCCTTAAGTCAATACTGAATTGTAGAAATAATGCAGGAACTTCTGAGGCTTTCAGACCAAACCTGTCTCTTTGAATCTTAAGATTTGTATTTGTATCTCCAAGTCCAAAATAGTATAACCAGTTTCCAGTTCCAGCTTTGTAGGGGGGAGGTGAATCTGTATGGATGTTGAATTCAAGCTGTTTTTGTGGCACAGTTACCCAGAACTTCTCTCATCTGGCTGGTTTTCACTGTTAGGATTCATTTGGATAGTCTCTGCAGAGAGCGGGGAGCATTCAGACAAGAGAAGCAGAAATCAATCACTCTAAGAAGTTGTGGGCTCGTAGTGGGGGGGACTGGTGTTTTTGACCAAGCCTGCAGGAAACTAAAATCAAATGTCAAATATGTTGTGTGAATATGGAGGCAATATGCACAAGAATTTGTTGACTTTATTTCTTGCTGCGCTCAAGACTTTGTCGATGGACAAGAGTGAAGAGTAAGAGATGGTTTTCTGAAAATTAACTCATGTGGATGTGGTTGTAATAGGAAGAGGGTGACAGGTTGCTGTGCTCATGTGAGTCCTGATGGATGGATCAGCAAAGCCAGAGAACGTCAGCCCTGCAGCTATAAACACTTCTTAACCTATTTACAGCTGACATCAGGCCAGTAAGTTACCAGAGGGTCAGAGCTCATCAGCCAGGCTCAACTTTAACACACTGTGACGTCAACCGTCGGTTTGTGGTCAACCGCCATGAAAGCTTTAGTTTGCCTTTACGGACGTCATCATGAAGCCAGAAGTGAACCTCCTTGGATGACTTAATAATCGATACTGTGAAAGCAGGAAGTTGTTATAACGCCACTGTCTGTGGGCCAATCTGCCCAGTCAAATAATGGCACCCTTCTAAAAAGTTAAAGACATGCTTCCCATCGGCTTTGTCAAAGGCGAGGGTTTTCGAACTTTAATGGAGTTTGTTGAGCAAGAGTTTAAGGTCATTTAGAAAAACTATTTCCGAAAGATTAGAAACATCATATGAAGATAACAAACAGGGTGGATAATAACATTTGAAAACTGCAGGGTGACTATTGAATTGTATTTTCCCTTGAAATGCCCATCCATATCACAACGACGTGACGACTGTCAAGACTACTGTTAACGGGGAATACGTTTGTAATTAAGGCGGCTGGTTTCTGTGATGTTGTGTTAAACTGCATCACAGAACACAACTCTCCATAGAAGTCATTACATTTCCCCTGATGGCTGCTAGAGTTCTTTCCTACTGGTTAAAGACTTCTAATGATTTGGGAAGACGTGGTTGAAGGATCTGAAATTAAAAGCCACCCTTCTCTTTGACGGACACGCTGAGCAGCGTGACGAAGTTGGCCGTGGTCAGATACGATCATCAGTCACGCTCTCTTTCGCCAGTCCGTCCGTAACGAGGCTCAGCGTGTGAAGTTCTTCCAGCCAGCTAGCGAGCCAGCCAACTCCCTCATTAGCTAGCACATGGACACACAGCTGCTTAGCAGATGCTCTTATGGAGAGTTTTTGATGTGAGCGGCGCTTAATGTTGACGCTCTGGCTGCTAAAGGGGATTGAATTCATAATTATTGTCGGGCACAGTTTTGTTTCATCACCCTTACTCTCTCCGAAGAAACACTCATTAGGGTTTGTTCGATAATGGCTCCCCTGAGCGGTGTCAGCTCTATTTATATCTATTGTGCTGCAGATGTGACCAAACCAACCACAACAACGAGGATTTCCCATTTATCAGACGGGTCGTTCCAAAGTCAAGGAGCTCCAACAGCAGGTGCCTGGAACCTTCACTGGTTGGTCCATCCGCCAACTTTCTTCCGCTTATCAGGGGTTGGGTCGCGGTGGCGGCAGCCCAAGTATTCCAGGCATGATTTTCCCGAGCAATACTCTCCAGCTCGTCTTGGGGGATCCCGAGCAGGTTCTGGGTCTTCCCTCAAACGGAAGGTGTCCTGGTGGCATCCTAATCAGATAACCGCCTAACCACCAGTGTCTCGCAGGTGGTAACTTTATTTCTGTTGCTTTTTGAAGGCACTTTTCTTAATGTCACGCCCACGGCAAACACAGACTGCAAGAGTTTCGGAGCAAATGTAATCCTTCTCACACTAGCAGGAAAAATCCGGTCTTGGACCTTGTTTGTCACAGATGTGTGAACCAGATTATTAGCTGGTAATATGAGTTGTTTACAGATCCAGCCCGGTGTTGTGTTCCCTCCAAACACAACGCAAATTTTTCCTTTAGCTGAGGTCAGTGCAAAGCTTATTGTATTATTTAATAGAATGAAAATGTTAATTCAATGGTTTCCGCTACATCTTTATCTGTGCACAAGAAAAGACAACAAAAATGTCCTGCTGTCAAAACGTTTTATCTGATTCAGCCATTTTTCATTTTTTAGTTACTGTTGCGCAAATGGACATTTTTGTTAAGTGCTATCGTCTCCCTGCATTTTTCATTTACTTATTCTAATGAGAAATTTTTGTATGCTAACTTTTGAAATGACTGATGATTTTGTATTTCTCTTATTTAATTCTTTCTACCCATTGGAACTGTTTTTATATAAGCCGGTACAGGTTTCTACGATACCCTTACCAATTTTTTTCATACATCGGCTCTACTTGGGAGGCCCGCACAGGTGAATTAAGACCCCGCCCAGGTAGATGCACGCAAACCTGCAGACCACTGGGTACAGCCAGAGGCTCCAGTTTAATTTTTTTTTTATTCCGTTCTTCCTGAACGTTGAAGTTCACTTAGGCTGATAAACCGTTCTTCAAATGAGAAACAAAGGGCTTAATACCTCACAACAATGTGGAAAAACAGCACTTGGTCCGTTAGCTTAATGCTAACATATAATGAGAATTGCCGTACACATACTAATGGACTTAGCATTGATTGCGCGACCATAATCAAACAATAAACAAGTATGTGCAAATAAATATTTCACATGGCATATATTTGTCAGTTAAAGTTGGGAGAGTGTTTGTTATTCAGACGCTGCTCTGAATATTTTTTAATGGTTAAGGTTACTACTCATCCACCTAAACCCCTTGAGAAAAACATTATTTTTCAGCTTATCTTGTGTGCACAAGATAAATAACTGTTAATCCACAAGCTTCTCTTAATGAACAAAGCCACCTTAGAACATAAAAGGGCCCGAAGGGGGCTAACAAAATGTTATTTTAATTTCAAAATGTAGTATTTGACTAAGAACCACACTTAGCAACCCTCTAATTTCATCAAGTCAGAACATATACACAATGCCAACCAATCCTTACGGCTGCTGTGATCCTCCAAAACAAGAGCACTTAAAATACTCTACTCAGCAACAGGACATGTAAGTATGTGCTTATGCCATAAACCATAAAATAATTGTTTTTTTTTAAAAAAAAAAACAGTTATTAACAGTTATTTATTTTGATATATGAAATTGAGCAGGCAAAAGATATTAAATTTTTAATGGTTTTTCGTTTGCAAATGGTTATTAATTTTAGTTTGTGATTAGTTAATCATGTTGACCTAATATACAAGATGGTTTTTCATTTGCTCTAAGTGGAGTAAGTGATAAGCTTTTGTTTGACTAGTTTATTAGGGAACTCATCCGTCACACGCTGTGCCGGACAGCACAACCCTACCACCGCAAGTTAATTCTCAACTTGAGGGAAACGACACATACTTTTTTCTTATAGATTTCCTTTTTATGTCTTGCATTGATAGTGTGGAAATAAAGAAAATAAAGCTGCAATTAGATATAAATATATATATATATGCATGAGATAATCGCATAATCTGTATTTGTAGCTATTTCTGAGGATACAGCCCGGATTAGAGCCGCTGCTTCCTTGCGTCAAATGGACCCAGTTCAGAGGGTTTGGGTATTTTGGTTAGGTCCCGGGCATCTCCTGTAGGAGACCCTGGGGTAGACCAAGAACTTGTATGTATCAGCTAGTAAAGGAATACCTTGGTTTCCCCAAAAGGAACGGGAAAATGTTGCTCGAGAGAGGAACGATTAGATTAAGCCATAATAGTGTCAGAGATCCTGTTAGACAGGAGATATATAACTATAAATCATCCAATCTATCCATCAGGTATTTGTATTTGTATTTCCCTTCAAAGAGTCCCATCTTGATGACTAACCCGGTTTGTTTGCTTTTACTCTCAGTCGATGATTGACAAGTTTAGTGCCAACCAAATGAAGTCGTCAACCTTAAATTGGGGCCAAGTTTCATGAAATCGGAAATCTGCCTTGCTGTAAGCCAATTACTTGTCGGTTGCACGCATGCACCGTACACGCACACCAGGCATGAGCTACAAGGGCTCTAAACGTCTCACAAGTAAACCAGAAAACCACAGAGTTCTCAATTTGTAACACCAGTAAGGATAAAAAAAACCAAAAAAAAACCTGAGGAACAACCCTGAAATAATTCGGCACAACAAACTTAATTACACACTTCACATTTAACCACCCCGAGGAACACGGAAAGATAAGTAGCTCACGTTAGCAGAGCTGCTAAAGTTAGCAGGAGCATGGATAGCCTGGAGCGCTCTGAATAGATGTATCTACAGCAGGCTGTCATTTATGGTTTAGGTTAGCAGCATCAGTATGGAGGATAAGTTGAACACAAACAAAAACATTTTGTGTCGATTTTACAGTTTCCTGTCAAACAACTCCCCTCACACACACACACACACACACACACACACACATTCCCTCTGTAACTGGGTGCAGTGAGCTGCTTTGTTACTCAGACTTGAATTTGTTGCCTGAAGCAGAAAACTTATCAGATAAAGCAGGAACACTGATTAGACACTCCCTCTGGACTAACACCCACCCACACACACTGAGCCCAGACAGGAGAGGCAATCTGACTGACGTGTGTGTGTGCGCATGTGTGAGTGTGTGTTTGAGTGTGTGTGTGTGTTTCCAGGATCAGTCCCCTCGAAACCTAATAGTTCTCTTCCCTTTAGACCATGACCTTGGTGAGAGGTGGAAGCAAAATTATTCACCCCTTATTTATATCACATTTATTTGCAGAATATGTTTTTATATGCTGTTTGCAATATTCAAATCAACAGTTTCAAGAGCTTTCTCTACTGATCTCGAAATGATTCACCGTCATGAACGTCACTTAACAACATTTGATTTGCAAATATGCACTCTGCGAATTTACAAATCAAATGTTGTGAAAATACCGAACCAATCTTTTTGCCATCATCTTTTAGCTGTTGAATCCCAAGACCTAAATTTCCATCACGGCTTCCTGTCTCTCAAACTCAAAGACATAAACCAGCATCATAAGAAAAGGCACCCCGGTAGCTCAGAACCATTGCCTCGAGATCAGACCCAGATGTTTCTGGATGGTCTTCTTCGAAGCAAGTTCTTTTAAAAACAGACTAATGAAGAAAGTGAGAGAAGGGTGGAGAACGCAAAGAATTATTAATCAGGAAGTTCCAAGGATCATTTAGGTAGGAGTGTAAGGAATTTTGAAGAGAATGAAAATGGAATGGTGGTTGGTCCTGATGAAATACCGGTGGGGGTATGGAGATGTGAAGGAGAGATGGCTGGATGAAGAGATGAAGGTTTATTTGACTTCATTTTCAATATGATCTTGTAGAGTGAGGATGCCTGAGGAATGGAGGAAAAAATGTACTGGTGCCTGTTTTCCAGAACAAGGGTGAGCTGCAGAGCTCTAACAACTGCAGACGTATATATATACACGTCTATAAAGCTGAAGAGCCACAGAATGAAGATCTTGGAAAGAGAAGTGGAAGCTAGGCTAAGAAATGAGGTGAGAAAAGCACTACAGATGTGATGTTTGCTTTGAAAGTGCCGGTGGCTTGTGTAGATTTAGAGAAAGTGTACGGCCGAGTGCCGAGGGAGTAATTGTCTGATTGCATGAGATGGTCTGGATTGACAGACATGTAAATTAGATTGGTACAGGACATGTATGAGACAGCGGTGAGGTGTGCAGTAGGAGTTGATGGATGGGTTCAGGGAAGAGTTCTGCATCAGTCCAGTTTTGGACTGGAATTTTCAACTTTTAAAATAGAATTCTGCACCAGTCTGTGCAAGTGCTTTGAGAGTAAGAGATATACGAAAAGAAACATATCAAGTGGACCCGGACCGGTTTTCGCTACAAGGTCGCTCCATTACGCAACGAAAATGTCTGACATTTACACTAGCAGTAAACGAATACATGATTCATTCTTAGAATGTAGCTCGTGAATTCACGGCATATTTAAAATAATGCAAATAAACCGAGCAAGTTAGTACTCACAGTATGTTGCCTGCAGCTGACATTTAATCCTTAAGCCTGCAGTTGCTCTGTAAGAAGAGAATATCGTCTACAGTCTCTGGATTAAGCTGGGTTCTCCGCTCTTGAATAACAAATCCAGCGCTTGCAAAGCGTCTTTCACTGGCTGCGTTCGATGCTGAGCTGGCAAGCACATTCCGTGCAATCAGGACCAGGCAAGGAAACTCTGGAGTATGTTCCTTCCATCAAGACCAAACACCAAAATGGCCGTCCTTGTCCTTGGGTGTCTTGAATTCGATGTGGGCAGCCACCTCATCCAGAGGCTGCACATTTTCGAAGCTGGAGTCCTCCACGTCGAGTAAATCTCCCGCTCCTGGACGGGGTTTCTGTTCTGGTGGTGTGACCCGCAGCCTGAGCCTGCCAGCTCAGGTGGCTTCCATGGTTGTCCCTAGTTCTTGAAAATATTTTTAAAAAAAGAAACGATAAGATCAATGTTTTTTTTAAGAGGCAAATGTAGAGAAGGATTAAAACATTTACACAGTCATGCTGAAATCCAGAACACACATTAAGTGTGCCAATGTTATAACCGCAGGAAAAAAATAGCTTAAGAAAGTTTTATCTTATTATAATGTTTCCCCCTTGAACAAGACGTTCATCACACTCATCACGTCAACCTGGTCTATGAGCAGCTTCAGGCTTTTCCGTTTGGATGCAAGAACACTGCCGTCTTATGCAGAAGATGCACTTCGGGTTTGTCATTCAGTATTCTGAGGCTTTTCTCCTTTAGGGAGGACAGTGTTATGTGGTGAGGTGAAACATCAGAGTATTGGAGGCCTCCAACGCCTTGGTGGCTTCCTTGAATCGCGCCAGAGCGGTAACCTAGAGTCTCTGTTCTCTAACTCGGTGCTCAGGTTAGTCAGGCGGTGTTGTTCTCCTCGATTCTCCAGAAGATCATGGACTTATTCATACTGACTTTGGATGGAGTTCGGCATCGTGTGTAGCGAATTCCGGCGTGTCTCCACGAATGCGTTAAGTGATATCTTCAGATGAATCTGGAGGTTTGACCGCTTTAAGTAAGTCACAAGGTGCTTGGTAGACGCGATGAGAGCAGACAGTTCTTCGTCAAACACATCATTTTTTCAGCAAGTTTTCAAAGTGTGGTGAGAGGCACTGTGTTCAAGATGTGTGTACTACAATCCCGGTAACAGTGGGCAGTAGTGCAACTATGTTGAAACCTCCGTCAGTCACATAGACCAATTTGAGGAAAAACTCATCCGGGTTGTATTTGCGTAGCGCTTGCATGATTGCTGGTTTTGCGTAACGTACTGTCCCATTCAATCGTGCAACGCACATGCTCAACCCCTGAACCCCCAGTTCTTGTCGATGTAATGTAGAGTGACACAAAGATAACCCGCTTTTCGGTAACCATCTGTCCACATCTCCAGTGTAACTGCAGAATTGCTCTCAGTCAGCTGCTTCCTCGGCTCCTGGATTAGTTTTTCCCTAATTTCTTCTGCACATTTTGTGATTCTGCATGACTCAGTTGTTGGATCTGGTCGAAGTTTCACAGGGTCCAACCTGCCAGCTCATGCCCCGACGTCAACCAAGCCTTGCGCTAGGTCCTTGAATCCTTACCCACACAGAGTTTCATACAACCACTCACTTGTTTAACTACCCTGTCCCTAGGAAAGGGAAACCAAAATAGCATTCATTCACCAGGCCACTCTTACCCTAGTCAACCACGAGTAAACGTCCCAAGACACAAATTTCCCTGACAAAATGGTAATGGCGTGCTCCCGGTCTGGTGGTAGGAGATTATCTTTTCTTTTGGGAAAGTATCTCTCAATTGACCCAGCGACTGTGTTCCCACAGGTGTATGCAGGTTTTCTCAGCGACGAAGTTCCTGTCTTGCGACTTTCGAAGGGTAAAGCTTTTTTTGCACTTTTCGAAATGGCACTGCCATTGCCGACGTTATTCTTTTGGTCTTGAAGGGAACCAAACTCTCCCAGAGAGACGGATTTGGCCTTTGACAACTTATTGTCCACCATTAGGTATTTTCTGCTAACTATTTTTGATTTTATCTTGTCCATTTGGCTCAGCTAACTGACCGTGCGTAGCATTGCGTGTCGCGGATCAGTGATGTAAATTATCTGGGCGGAACTAAGCGTGTTTTTTTCTCTGCTTTTCACAATAAAATTGTTAACCATCCATTTAGTTCCACCCGTACCCATACCCGTGAATTTATACAAGTATATTTTTTACCCGTCAGACACCGGTTAACCCGTACCCGAACTGTTGCAGGACTCTAGGTCAAGGTGGGGAGGGGACTGTATCGAGGAATAATTTGAGCCCCCCTTGTTTTTCTATGTTAACTAACAGGCTGACAGATAATCTCAGGCAGGAGGCTCAGTTGACTTTGATTTTCATGCATGACATTGTGAGCTGTAGTGAGAGTAGGGGTTTGGAAGAAAACCTGAAACAGATGACCCACTGTGGGGAACCCTAAAGGGAACCGCAGGCAGAAGTTCTGTGAAGCAATGGAACCAAACTGGAACTTCTAGATCAGTAGTATGTCTGGAGGGGCGGAATGAAGCAAAAGCTGTCTACAGCTCGGTCAGCACAAGATCCCCCAAAATTATAATCCAGACTAATAAACTTCACAAATGGGAAAGCTTCTCCTGGAATCCAAATACTTCTTGTTGGAGCTGCTCTTTGGATAGGGATCTATGTGGGCATGGAAATGACAAGGAAACTCCAGAGCACTCTCCTCAACAACAACGTAAATGCCTTTATTGTCAGGTTGCGGGCTTCTTAACCACAACTTGCTTTTACTTCAAGGCTTCGTCAGGGATATTTTGTAGTGGTGGTGAGAATATCCCATAAGTGGAAGAAAATAAATGGATGGATACTGACATCCCGTATATCCACCAAGGGAGGAGGAGGTTATGTTTTCACCTCTGTGCTTTAATTTGTTTGTGACCAAGGCTTGCAGTGGGGGATGGAGCTGGAAATGCAGAAGTGTAAGATAAAAAGGAGAGATGAACCGTTCCATAACACTTGAGAGATAGTGAGAGTTTATGGTAGATTAAGAGGGTGAGGCTCAAATCATTGAAAGAATGAAGCCTTTGTAAGATTCATTCATTGAAGCATTTTGTAAATAATGCAATCTAGTTGAGCACGTTAAGCCATTAAGTTACCATGTTAGGTTAATTTAACATGTTATGTTCATTTACCATGTTAGGTTCATTTACCATGTTAGGTTCATTTACCATGTCATGTTTATTTACCATGTTAGGTTCATTTACCATGTCATGTTCATTTACCATGTTAGGTTCATTTACCATGTTAGGTTCATTTACCATGTTAGGTTCATTTACCATGTCATGTTTATTTACCATGTTAGGTTCATTTACCATGTTAGGTTCATTTACCATGTTAGGTTCATTTACCATGTTAGGTTCATTTACCATGTCATGTTTATTTACCATGTTA